>KN893396.1:0-16017 GCA_000934455.1 Apostichopus parvimensis | reverse complement strand
CCCCCTCCCCCAGTTTATAACTTTGACTTTGAGTTACGTGTGTTTGCTATTACATACATGTCGAAGCTCTCTGGATGGCTATGCACAAAGTGGCAGGTTTTAGGTAGTGTTTTGTAATTTTCTAATAATCCAAGTCACTGAAGCCGGGGGGGGGGGGGGGGGAATAAAATGGGTTGATATTTCTAGAGTCAAATTATGAGAAATTAAAAAATTTGGTCATAAGTGGCACTTTTAATGTGATTCCTAATGATGATGTTGACGAAGTTGTCCGCTGTAAATTTTGTCTGATTGGAACGAAATGGTTCACATATTTGTTGATCTTTTCTTGATTTTGGCTTAAATATCATGTAGCTTGTCTATTTATAAATCATGTGTTGAAAAAAAATCAGAGAACCTAGTGAATTTTGTTTTTGCAAAAATATGGAAAATCTTAAACTTAGCTGTTTTATCATAAGTGTTCTTTTGTCCTTAAAAAAAAAGAATTCTGCTACAGAAAAAAAAAGGGAAAATGTAAGTGCGGGATACAATTTGTGATAAATATGCGACATTTTTCATACAAATTGTCAATTCACCACTAGTATAGTATCCATGAATTAATCCACTCCACCTTAAACTGTATAAAGGTAGGCTCTCCTGTGATTAACTGTTGAAACGAACAATAATAAACTAAATGGAAATAATAACATTTTCTATAGAAAAAACAGAAAAATAATGCATATGCTTTCCAATCAGACTTAAAATCTGGAAATTGTTGTAAAATGTTATTTGAAATTGTCATCTTTGATGAGGATGACTCAAAAAGATTTAGTGTCTTACAATATCGTTAGAAATTCATCTCTGACGAATAAACAGACTTTAAAATTATCTCTGTGTATTTGCCCTGTATATTAGCCCTATGTTGTACATGGTTCAATGGTTATTAAATACTTAAAGTGAATATTGCATCACAAAATACACAAAGTTTTTCTAGGCTTGATTTTGCAAAGGTCCTAAAAACCTGTCATCGAAATCAAACATGCCTTTACTGTTGTTACATTGGCTTTTTGGCTTAAAAGCAGGAATTATGGTTTTACCATGCTTCAAACAACACACTGAGAAGCATCCACAAATATGTCTGTTATCATTAAAGCAGGAATCTGGATTTGACTCTCCTGCAAGCATCACGTTAAGAAACATACACACCTATCTCAGTGAACTGCTTTTAATAATTAAGCAGGAATCGGCATTTGACTCTCCTGCAAGCATCACATTAAGAAGAATACAATTCTTATGTGATGCTTGCATGAGAGTCAAACCTATCTCAGTGACCTGCCTTAAGTAATTAAAGCATGAATCAGGATTTGATCCTCCTTCAAGCAATACACTAATGAGGGTACAAAACAAGGGGGGGGGGGACACTTGTTCCAATGTTAGACCTAAATTATCTGGTGCTATCTTATTATGACATGTAAGAAGCTAAAATATAAGATTTTTCCCTAGTTAAAAACATGAATGTTTTCATTGCAGCTTAAGATTTCGTACATAGTTCCTTTCTCATCGATTGTCATGAAAAAAAAATAATAATAATAAAAAAGTAAATAAAGAAAAAAAAAAGAACATGACTTTTCACATGAGCAACAATTCAAATTTTTATACACTTTTGTTTCTTCAAAATTTATTGTAGATAGTTGTCACAGCTAGTTTAAAAGACTTTATTATTATCTTTGCCAAAATTTCATTCAAGTTGAACAAGATTTTTCTAACCCCTTTTTGGACAGAAACAGCTTATGTATTCCAATTACTTATTCTATCAGTATTGAAAGATTATTGTTGACAAATAGTGTGCACTGCCTTATTGAAGCTGGTATTCAATTTTGACCCATTCATTATTATTTTTATTTTTTTGGACACCCTGAAATGAATTTAATTTTTTTTGCAACTTTTTCTTATCTTTTATTTGTTTTGCTTTCTTCTAGAGATTTCTTAAGTCATGAATTACAGGTACAAAAAATTCATCTGAAAAGTACTTTTTTTTTTCTCTTCACTTTTTCTACTATAAACATGTTTTGCTAGAAATATTCACGTAACAATGAAGACTTAAGAAATGCCATAAAAGAATAAGGAACATAAAAAAAAAAATTAGCGAAAAAAAAAGGGGGAAAAAGAGGGAAAAAGAAGCAGATATTTTCTGAAAGATCAAATAATTCATTCCGTGTTTTATCTTGCTGCTATTAAACATGTGTACAGTCTTTATAGTATAAAGAGAATCTAGTTTTGGTTTATAAATCAAATGGTCTTGTCTTTGAATATTAGAAGACCCTCTAGTATTATAAATTTTTTTTCATAAATTCATCTCAAATGTGAAATTGTAATAGCATAATCACCATTCCTCTTGTAACATTTGAAGTCGTCTTGAGAAGGATCTTCTAGTACTACCAAGAACCATTGATTAATTTATTTTTATTCTTTTTGAGCAAGTGTTCCTTGTACAAGAACCATAGTTTAATTTGTGTTCCTCCACACAAGGGTTTGAGTCGTGTTTAGTAATGGTTCCTTCCTCAGGGTAAAGAATATATTTGTGTTTGAGCAGCGGGGGTTTATTACATATTAGTCGTCATTGTGTCAAACAGGTATCTCCTCATACACAAGTAAACTTGTCTTCAAGTTTCAAGTTTATTAAAAATCTGGTATAAATACATAATTATTAATCGGATATGAAAAACAGGTAAAGAGTTATAAAGCTTAAAATAGCATGTTCTATAATGTACAAATAATCAATCAAAAGTTAATAAATGAATTAAAGAAGGTTTTGTGTGAACAACACCCTGAATAAATATGGCAACGCTATAAACGAAAGAATTTTCAAAACGTACAGTTTCGAAATTTTGGCGTAGTTGTCTTATTTCTTGAATGGATGGGCAGGAAATTCCTACAATTAATTAAAAGTCCCATCAATTAACCATTCTCTTGTTTGCAAATGTTTAAAAGTGTACAGAACAGTAAAATAGTACTCTTGCTTTAGCAGTCGTTTGTGTAAAATAGATAGTCGATGATGGATGACTCATTGTCTCTGTGCTTCGCTCTCTGTCTATTAGTACGTTTTGATTGCGACAACCTGTACCTGTCTTGGGACAGATAGTTCAAGGGTGTATTACAAAACTGGGGTCGAGAAATGCTATGTACAAAGTATTCAACATTAGAGCATATCTGAAGCAAGCATTGTTGAAACAAATGTTATGATCATTCTCTGGCAAGTCTTTGCACTTTACTGAAGAATGGTTATGATTGAACCGAGCGATTCACTAACATCAAATCGCTGACGGAACTGCCCATTACACCATTTTGGTTCCCAACAAATGTGTATGTATGTATGTATGTATGTATCAAAGCCGCAAGCTGACCAAAGTCAGTCTCTTACATTCATATTTAACGTCCATGATTATGAATTGTCAATTGTCAACAACTCTGTAACTGGACAACATACATTAATCTTGGAGTGACTCGAACCGGGGACCTTATGATTGAAAGGCTTCAGAATGGGAGAAGGAGAGAGAGTAGAAAATTAAAATGCTCTGTCTGAGGTTTAAACTCTAGACAAGGTGTTTATCTGAATCTCTCAGGTACAGAGCACTACCAACTGTGCCACAGTAAGTGTTGAGATAAAATGCTCGTTTCTAATATTTCAACTTCAGAATGGAAGGAGAAAAAGAGTAGAAAATTAAATGCTTTGTCTGAAGCTAAAATGAGTTGTTTCCTCTTAAGTCTTTTAATTTTTCTGCCAACCTATTCAGTTTTCACATTTTGAGTATTCAAGAATAGCTTTTTAATACCTGTAAGATTTTAGTATAAGTATACTATGCTTCTTTGAATTAGATTTATAATAAAAACAGTAGTTAGTGCTGGTATTCAAAACGGGAATGGTGCAAATTGGTAGAAATGTAGTTATTTTGGACTTCTTTATAGATATTGACAGACACAATTGATTAAAAGATGAAGAAAAAGTGACCCAAATCATAACAAATGCTTTGGAAATGAACATGGTGCTTTAGAGTAATTTTAAGTCTTTCTTGTTATAATATGTCAAAATAAATGAACAGAAAGTTATTTCATTTTATGTTTCGATTGAAATGTGGCTTTACAAAGAAAATTTTTCAAGGAAGTAAATGTTAATGAATATTTTTGAAAATTTTATTGATACCATTTCTTCTCTGATAAATCAATGTGAAATTAATTTTCATATGTAATAAATGTCTTGTCGTATGGTATAAGTGAAAATGTTATAGACAATTTGGAATAGCTTTGCTTTTTGTTTCTGAATTGAAAAGTTGGTAAACACTGCGGAATTGCAAAGAAGGAAATAGATGATGAATGAATTTATACTGAGTCAAATTCTCCATTTTTTTGTCAAACTTAACGTTTCAATCGTTTGCAGATACAGTTGGTGTTTAGAACTATACAGAAAGGGATTGTTCAATGGGTGTGGGGGGCGGGGTGGGAGGAGGTGCTGGTACATTACAGATTCATCCAGCAATCACTGCTACCATTTGTTGAAAATACCAGATTGAATATTGAAAGGATTCTTTGTGATACTGAATTAATTGGCCTGGCTTGAAGGGGCCTACTTGAGATACAGATTTCTGGTTCCAACTGGCTGAAACTTCCTTCAAATGAAAACCCTAGTTTTAGAAAATATTAAATTGAATTTCATTTCAATATGAATTCCCAAAGGTGGTATTGAAATAACTGCATGGGTTGTTACAGGAAACAAAAGGTTATCAACATAAAACTGACAATCAACCCCTCTTCGCCACTGGTAACTGAGGTACCATAGCTTAATACAAAGGAGGGGATGGGGGGGGGTGGGAGAAGTACCCCACCACACGTCTCTGTCTCTCCATTCTTCTGTATGTATATATGTGTGTTCAACAACATACATAGTAAAAAATATGAAAAAATTAACATGAACAAAAGAGAATAGGATACATATTTCCATTGTCATAAAAATGACACCAATTTTCTATTTCATCAAATTATTTCCCAATTGCAAGAAAGAAAACATATCAAATTAAATTTGACTTGAAATATTTTTTTCTGACCAAGAGAACTCTCCACATCATATTGAATTCATCTTCATAATACAGAAAGCAACCCACCATGAGGTAGCATCCCTTAAATATTTCACTTGGTTTCATGAAAGACCAATCAAAATGTGCATGTTTATACATGCTGCATATTAATATTACAGTGAATATCCTAGAATAACTGGTCGTCTTTTACCTAAGTAAAAAAAAAAAAAAAAAAATTATTATAGCAAAATGGCAAAAAGGTTGACATTCTAAAATAACTCACTTCAAAGTAAAATACAAAACCTCATGTTGAAATTGGTCATCTATTTGAAAGGAATACAAAACACAATTTCAAGAGTATTTCTTTAAAGAAAGGATCACAAATGATAGAGAAAATTCAAGAAAACTCACAACTGTAGTTCAAAGACTTATCAAATACCTGCATGTGTTTCCCACAACACATTTCATTTTCACATGATTCCCACCATTTTGAACAAATGAAATACAGGACTACTCCCCTACCAAAAAGATGTGTGGTTAAATATGAGGCCTACACACCAATGAGGACATGCCTAACCAGTTGGTAACTTTTCGCAAAATGTACGCTAACCCCTTTCCATTAACTTTTGGTGAGGCGAACATTCAAAGAGCCATAAAACCCTAAACAAGATATGAGAGTGGCCATAATTTTTCACCACAGATTTATTCAATATATTGTTAACATATCATTAACTCTCAGATTGTCTTACAAAATTTACATCATTTTCAAGAAGTGTTCAAAATCAGGATCTTTCTAAGCTTTTCCAGACTGAACTTCAAAATTTCAACGAGTGTCAAGACCTCGATAAGTCTTCGACTACAAACTTTGAAAAAAAAATATGAATATATGTTAAAATTTGTCGACTCATACTCCATCATACGTAATGTTAGATGGAGACAAAAACCATTCCTCTATGAATCCACAAACACCAGCAAATTGTTCAAAAAGAAACTGGACCACTTTTCACCTGCATGACATTCCTTCATTTCACAAGGTACTAAATGAGTTGAAAGTTTGAATGTAACTTTATTTTGATTTATCTTTAAAAACCTGCTTAGTTAAAATGAAAATAGAATTGAAATGAACTTATTCACACACTGCATTGCAATTGAGTTGAATAGACTTTTAAACTTGCCTAGTTCTCCATATATACACAGTGCCCAGGGAACTTTATAGATGCCATTAGTTATCATAACTTGGGATTAAATAGGCAAAAACCTTACATAACACCTATGAAAAGTAATGAAATCGGACAATCCCCCACATACTTCCCCTTTCAAAGGAAAAGGGGAAAAAAGTAAATGTGAGATGTTTTTGTGATATTTGATAAATGATTTCCATCTTTAGTACATACGGCTGGTTTAGTTTTAAGATATTTCAAGGAAGAAACCTTTCTAGGATTACAGATATGTAAATAAAGGTACATTCCTAAACAATAAATGATCATCAAAAATAAGTATATGGATTTTACAAAAATAATGTCTTCATGTTATTCCTATTTATGATGCGAGGTGAATAATACAATTAAGAAACAGAAAGTCTTTGAAATACCTTGTAATATAAATTGAGGAAAGATTTTAAAGACAATTCCAAAGGACTACAAAGTAACAACATTGATCACTGCTACTATTAAATACTGCTGTATTAACCATCTTTGGATATATATGAAAGGAATAAAAAACTTATCTTCCTTTTGTCATGCTCACATTGTTTACTTTCCAAAAATAACCCAACCGTAATATTTGTCAAAAATTGTATGACTTCTGGCCATCGATACCAGTAGCCAATTTTCTTTAATATCTACACATTTCCACCAATTTTTAAAGAGTATATCAGTCGACGAGGACCCTGAACAAATCAAGATGCATAAAGAGGCAGAAAAAAAAAACCTAGAGGAGTGAGACTATGTCAATCTACCAAATGACATTTACATACTGTCATAATCTCCACAACACAATGTCTCTCAATGGCCATATTGACATTATATTTACCCATTGAAGTTCCAGTTGCTCAGCCAAAAAATGTTGAAAAGTAAATAAACCTTCCAAGGAAAAAAAATATATTAAAAAGACTGCAATAACGACAAATCTGTTTCGAATGTCCAAATGATGATTGCGAACCTGGTGATGACACACAACACAAATTTGAAATATTTCATTCATGTTTTATATTTTATATTTCTCTCATAGATCATCCTCGAGTATTTTACACCTTATTTGTCATATTACATCATTGCACTTAAAATACTACCCTTCATCCTCACCAGCAGCGGTAGCAGCAGTAGGTCTTTAAATTTAATGCTACCTCTTTCCAGAGTCATCTAGAATTAGAGTTAAGTCCAAGTCGTTGGATGTGTCTGTCACCTCTTGTTTCAATTCCTCAAAGCAGTTCTTTGCATAATTAATCTGTTGGGATACCTGAATATAATTTAAAAAAGAACAAAAACACAAATAACCAAAAATGCATTGTGGTTTCGATGATGTAACATGAGCAGTTTTCTTCATGAATCTGATGTAATGTATAGTGAGGGTGTACATGTTTACAAGGGTTTCACGATTTGACCTCTGATGACCCCAAATGACCTTTAACTCAATGTGGTACTTCTACACATTAAATATGAGGTCCTCCCAAGCTTTCCTTCTTGAGATATCGTGTTTACAAGATTTTCACAATTTCACCCCTGGTGACCCAAATGACCTATGACCTCCATTAAAAACGATATATTTCTTGTACTCAATGTGGTACTTCTACACACTGGTCTGACCTTCCCTTCTTGAGATATCGTGTTTACAAGGTTTTCACAAATTGACCCCTGGTGACCCTAAATGACCTTTGACCTCCACCAAAAACAATAGGCTACTTGTACTCAATGAGGTACTTCTAAATATGAGATTGGTCTGACCTTCCCTTCTTGATATATAGTGTTTACAAGCTGGGCGTCACAAACACACTCACACATGTACACACACGCCATCATGAATGCATAGGTTACGATTATCATCGAAACCAAATATAAAAACACAATAAGCAAAGAAGAAAAAAAGAAAACAAACAAATGGATTGAAATTTTTTATATGTGATCTCAGGTTACAGTATGCATGGTACTGTGAGATTTGACTGCCACCCCACCCCCGCCATCCCCCGCAAAGACATTGCTATATAGGGATCACCACCAACTAAGGACTGGAGAGCACTGTCCCAAACTTTTCTGGGCTCTTTTTCAAGTTTAATACCCCATTTCTTAATCCTTACCTTCTTGGCAATCTTCTCACTGTCACAGACCACCTTCGGTCTATCTCTGTTTAACTCAGAAGGTTGGCTAGAATATCCAGTATAATCTACTCCCACTTTGGTCAGCTCGATAACAAATTTACTAGCTGTGGATTAATAAAAAAAATAAAAAAAATTACAAAACAGTAAGAGCCAACGAACTTCCTTTTGCTTTTTTTGTCTGGCAGTCTTAGACAAATAATTCTCGACCAGCAATTTGTTGATAAAAAACACTGAACATGATGGAACATTGTTCAGTCCCAGTAAAGATTTATGAAGGAATCCCTCCACTGTCCCCCTCCAATCATTTGGACTTAAATGCTGTACTTTGAGTGACCTTCAACTCTTCATCATTGTTTCCCAAACTTACACATATTTGGACTTCCCTCTCTCTTAGCTGAGAAATAAACATGCATCCAGCCATTTTGCTTTTTTTCCAATTATGAGTTCAAACTTATGTTTTCATTCGATGAAGAACACTTAGAGTACCCACAAATTTCAATATCATACTCCCTTACTGTTTGTTTTGCAAACGTCTAAAGCTAATGCTGATATTTTTGTTTATCTTTCTCAGCCTCACTATCATGCCTGTTTTCTGATGATATAAATCAAACCTCTTATACATGTGGGGACAGTACACCATGGATTCTCATTGCATGGGAACCTCCATGTACCTAACTTGTGGTATTACAATATATGACAACCCACAATGCCATTTTGGGAGGCAAACCTACTAAATCTCATGGCTCACCTGACGTCCCTTTACGGGCGTGGATGAGGTCCTTGTGGTTCACTTGTAGGACTGGTTCTTTGGGCTTAGCGTGGCCCAAGAAATAAGTGGCCTTGCTGGTTATGAGGGCTATCATGCCATCAGCACTGGTTTGTCGGACTGTCTCGAGGGCGAAATACCTTCGGATTCAAAATGGAAACCATCATACAGTATTATAACATATCTTCACGACTATGTGAATAATGTTGTGGATTGTTGTATATATATTCTAATAACTCAAGTAAAAACATTTTTGTTTTATGTACATGTGTTAAAAACAGAAGAGAAACCATTGGAAGAAATTAAAACATTTGCACTTTACCAAATGAGTCACGTCTTGTAAACATATTATTTGAGGGCCATAAAAGTTTTGTATTTTCGTAAATTTCGTAAATATTTTCTTAAGTAATATTTTAAAGTTTTAGTTATTCCTGGTTTTTTGAAAAGCGACTGATAACATCAAGGCTTCCAAGCTCTCCTTTGGAATCAAATGTAACTTTGACTCATTTCTGAACAAGCTATCTAACAATCATAATTAATGGATATTTCTCAATTCGACTAAGAGATTTGGGCACATAAAACCATTTTTCTTATCTAACAAGAGAAATTTCATACAACCGAGAACATTTTTCACTCCCAAAAATGTAATGCAAATGGTTCCTTTTTGCCCTTTGAAAATACTCTAAATTAATACATGTCATTATTATTATTATTATTTTTACTGTGAAATGTTTGACTAGGCACAACGTCTTTCCCGTTAACCGTTGAGTACGGTGGCACTACATTGTGACAAGTTCAAAATCGAATACAGCTGCTGGATACTCATCGTGAATTAATTGCATTGAACAAACCACTCCCATAATCCTGTATTTCAATTACTGACAGCTTCGACAGATAATAATACTAATATTAAGTAATATTTGTATAGCGCATAATCAGCAAAGCTGCTCAAGGTGCTTTATAAATGTAAAACCTAAAAACAAATAGTAACAAAAACCTAAATATTAAATATATAGAACCAATAAGGCATAAAATGTAAAATCCTAAAGCAACAATATAAAAAACACCTGTACTAAACGATAATAAAAAATATATAAAAAAAGCCTGTAACGCATATAGTCCAAAACAAAATTCAGAAGTATCTAAATAGTAAATAGATTAAATCATAATCAATGTTTAAATATAAATAAGCATGAGAAACTATAGTACAGTAAGACAATTATTGTAAAAGCCTAAAACAGATAGTCATAAACACCCAATACTAAACGATAATAAATAGAACCCTAAACGTAGTAAAAAAAAAAAAAAAAAAAACCTACCTCTCCCCTCCCAGACCGTCAAACAGTTTCAGTACGTAGTCGTGTCCCTTTGCGTCGTGGGCGGAATATCGAGAGATGCCCCCTCCTGCCTTGATGCCGCACCGTGGCGGTCGTATCCGGTCTGGCATCTGGTTCTCCCCGTCGGTGGTGCTTCTCAGAGCATTGAGGGTTCCAGATGCCAAGTCTAACACCCCTGCAGTCGGCTTGGTGAATGTACCCAACACTCCCTTCCCTACACCTTTCATGAAACCCTTTGTGCAAGAAGAGACAAATGAAATGATATCAGTGATTAATAGAGATATTACTTTTATGCTTTGGAGGTTTTGAGATTTGTTATCGTTTATCAGAAATGACAGCCAGCAACTTCGAAATTCTTCATGTTTCCAAAGAGTTGAATTTAAATGGGTGGCGATGAGAGTAGGTTCTTAATCAAACACAAAAATGTTCATAATAATTATGTTTTATTCTCTGGTACTAAAGAATTCCTGATAAAACTAAAAAATATTGACTGCAATTTTTCTTTAAATGTCTATAAAAAACTAAAAAATATTGAATTTTCTTTAAAGCTTCTACGATTTCTCTTTATGTTACTGCAGAAGCAGACCCTAACAGCTTTATTTTTACGATTCAATTCACAACTAAAATGACCAATAAATCAGTAACTTTGGATATAAATGTAGTGGTTTTTCAGGAAGCCTGGTAGAATAGAAATCTCCAAATACACTGAAGCAGCAACACTGATATGTCGGCATTTTTAAATTATGTTAACATTTTAATTCTCTGTATCTAATACGATAAATTGCTAAGTTCTTATTTTTTTATTTTTTTTATTTTTTATAGAAAACTAATGCCACACTTACGATACAATAAAACAACTACAGCTTCAGTTACAGCACATCAAGATCACATCAAGTTGGACATTCAAGGTAATCTAAACTTCCGTTTTATTCATTAAAAGAATAACACTTTTCTGTCTAAAACTAAATGTACCTTTTACCACCCACGAAGCTACACTCCTTTACATATGCATGTGACAGGGTCATTGTCAATTACAGCTTGTACCAAATATTGAAAATATATATATACTCGTCTTCAGCCCGTCGAAAGGCTACACTTACCCCCACACCTTCCTCAGAAGCACCCTGAATCGGTTGTGTTAGGACACTGGTTAGGCCCCCTATCACCCCAAAGGCAAATCCTTTCAGACCGGCGCTGAGATGGCCCACCGAGGACCCGTCGTGGTCCCCTCTGATGGCGTTCCTGACTTCCTGGTGGTGTTGGTCTAGAGTCATGGTGCCGACACCATCAGATATGGAGCCTGTGACCTGTTGGTTTGGGATTTTAATCACAAATAAAACCTCACTTGAATCAAGCCATACGTATTACTATGTAATAAGGAATTGATAATGTTGCTTTATATATATCAATAATTTATTCAACTGCAATCAACACAATCCACTTACAACTGCTCCACAGGTAAATTGGCTAAGCTTGGTTTGCCTTCCTTCCTTCCTTCCTTATGCTACAAAACCACTTACTTCTTTTGTGATGTTTACCTCTTCGCATGTGTAGAAATCCTTTCTCAAGTACAAAATTAATAGTTCTGTCTCCATTTGTTCAAAGTTTTCATGAAAGGGTTTTTTGAGTTTCACTATGAAAGTGATATGTTAGGTTTTAATTTGTTCACTCATCCAGTTTCCCACTACTGTAACCAGCCTACCTTAGCAGCTGAGTTGCTGACACCATGGGTCACATTTTTGACCAGCCCGGTGACACTTCTGTCAAAGACCAGTTCCTTCAACCCGTCTCGAATGTCTTGCAGAAGACCGATAGGGTTGCCAAGAAAGTCCACGGCGCCGAGGATTTTGATGGCTTGACTTCTAAGTTCCTGTAAAATGAGAAGATCCATTTTGGGTCGTTACTAAAATTAATAGTTTACTTGATACGATTATTGGGTTAATTCTTCTATTTTGTTGACCATTGTTTAATTCTTAGTTATTACTTGAACAATTCTGTGATTTGTTTCATTCGATAATGACGAAGGAAATAAATTTTACTGCCATCAAATTTACAAAGAGTTGAAGATATCCAAGTCTTCAGAAACTTGACCAAGAGAGCAGTGATATCTAAATAATGTAAAAAACAAGCATAGCTCTGTATCAAATCAGTCCCTGTCTTGGTGGAAATCATCGAGACTTCTTGGACCAAAACCAAAAATATAATTAGGACAGGGCAAGGTAGGCAGAGGAACTCTCACTTTGGGGAACAGACTTGATTTCAGTGAATTATTCAAAGATTTAACCTTTTATTACTAAACATTTTATAAAAAAAAAAAAATCTTTTTTAAACTTTCTCCTTATTTCCCTACTTTAAGGGAACTATTTCGATAGAAAAATTGGGACAGCGAAAAGATAATAATTGCAACGACCTCGTTATAATGCTTTTTAACGGCATCCAAGAAGAATTCCTGCGTCTCAAATTGATGTTGACTGACAAAATCATCGAGGGAGACGGGAGCGTCCTCGAACTGCATCAGGATCAGGTGAAGTTGGTGACGGAGGGCCACGAGATGCTTCGGTAGGTTTCCGGATGTCAACACGCTCAGTCGGAACGACAACGAATTTATCCTCAGACTCTCAAAGTAATATCTCTTGGATTGCGACTCGGTCACCATTTTTCTGTTGAGATCAGAGAGAGGAAGAATCTAGAGGATGAGATGGAACCGTATAGGACGCTACTTTTACCAGACACTGGGAGGACTAACTGGAAGGGTGTCTGTGTCATAAATTGAATCTGAAACTGACAGAGTGTGAGGCCTTGTATAAACCAGAGAAATGCACACTGGCCACCTCTTGTACTATTGGACCTACAGAAAGTTGGCTAGAAATTACTATGCGCGTAAAATTCAGTCCGGTTTGGAATCAGTTGGATGATCGACATGGATGATCGACATTGGATGATGTTCGTCCGTTCGTCCGTCCATCTATCTTTCTACATGGTAGGCTAACATATATGGTTCGATGGTATTACTAATATGTTGCATCTAAATTCTTCACCTTTCAGGAATCTTTGTTTACTATTTTACAACTATTCTGAATAACAAGAAACGTTACCTGAGACTGTCGTAGTAAGCTTCGTTCATTTTCTCAATGGCGCTGTCTGGCTGTGCAAAGCCTGCAAATTCCAGGAGTTTCATCAGCAGCAGCTCCTCGATGTTCAGACTCAGTTTTCTTAGTGATACATAGAATCGCTAACGGAGAAGGAAATGATTTTAATTGTGAAAGGCAAACTTAAAATGAGGCAAACACAAACAAAATGATAGTTTGACAGTATCAAACAAGGGATGTATTCTTGGCTTCTTCAAAGCAGCATTGCGTCTCAACAAGCATATAGGAGAGATCTATATATGTCATTGCCACGCAGACAAACATATGAAAATAATCTAGATTCCTTTAACACAACACTCAGCCTCAGAAAGTAAGCCTCAAGATGTCCACTACTACTACTACTACTACTATTACTACTACTGCTACTGCTACTACTACTACTACTAGTACCACTACTACTGCTACTACTACTACTACTACTAGTACCACTACTACTGCTACTACTACTACTACTACTACTAATACTACTACCATTATTACTGCTAGTAGTAGTGTTACTACTATTACTACTGCTACTAGTAGTGCTACTAGTAGTACTACTGTTACTACTGCTATCACTACTGCTACTACTACACTGCTGCTGCTATTACTACTACTGCTACTATTAATACATTACTGCTGCTACTACTACAACAATTACGACTACTGCTAGTACTACTGCTACTAATAGAAGTACTTCTATCACTACTACTACAGTTACCACTGCTGCTCCTATTACTGCTTTTTTGCTTTTGCAATAACCTAGCTTTGTAGCCATTTGCCATGTGATGGTGAACATTAGTATATTTATATTCTCCCTCTTATACTTATTCTGTGGCAATTAAGGGCCTTATAGCAGCTCTTATAATATTGCTCAATTACCAACATACTGGTCTATGAGCTTAGCCACAGCAAGCACACATCATTACTAGCATTGCATTCATTTGGCAGTAATTGTGAAGGGATTGAGTACACATTTGGCAGTAACTTTGAAGTGATTGAGTACACATTTGGCAGTAACTTTGAAGTGATTGAGTACACATTTGGCAGTAACTTTGAAGCGATTGAGTACACATTTGGCAGTAACTTTGAAGCGATTGAGTACACATTTGGCAGTAACTTTGAAGCGATTGAGTACACAGGGGATGACTGGAGCAATGGAGGATTACTGAATTTATGTCTTGAGGGTTTAATTGATATTCATACTAGCCGGGCATCATTACTACCACAACTACTGTAACACACTACAGACCATAGGAACTAACAGCGATGTTTAATGTCATTTTATCTCTTGACTCTTACCTTGAATAAATCCACAGATTGGATTTCACTATTCTGGGTTGTGATAGAGAGATTTAAAGCCTGGCTATGCTGTGGTGGTTCTTCATCTTTCAGCACGTATAGGACTACTGGTCTCTTAGCTTGATGCATCTGGTTATCAATCTGGACCGGAAGGGGGGGGTGGGTAGGGGAAGAAGAAAAATAAAGCTTGATACAACTGAGCAGAATATTATTGTCGATATAATCAAATGGCTTTCCAGACTGCTTGTAGGTAAAGGGTGATGTCTGCTTCTAACATGTAACTTGCACTGGCTGAGGCTATTTCAATGATGTCAAGATATATAAATATAACAAAACTTTTCATTTCACAAAATTTTCTGAATGACAAAAAAGCAAAGCAAACCAAAGACCTCACAAATTCATTGATTAAACAGTCATTTTATTTATACATAACCAACCCCACCACCACCCCCCAGCAATCCACAGACCTCACAAATTCATTGATTAAACAGCCATTTTATCTATACATAATCAACCCCCAACCCCCTCCCCCACCCACCCCAGTAGCATCTGTAATACAGGTTGTTTTTTTCTCTTGCACCACCGGTTTCAACACAATGCAGGACAGTAAATAATACAAAGGTAATTATGGCTCCTGCTCGTTTAGTTTGATGTGTTGAGTAAATACAGCTGACGTGTGATATATTGCTTCACCAATTTTGACCTCGTAGAATACATAATGTACTAAATCAATGTAGAAGCCTGTTACAGTACTGTCTGGCAGGTTATGTGATTTACCATTTCGGCTTTGTAATCACTCCCCACCACATCCTCCATCCCTCCCCCACCCACATTCCTTCTCATCTTTCCTAATCCATTGCCCTCAAGCTCCGAGAAACATGTTACACATCGCCAAGCCGTGTCCTCATTCATTACCCATAATGCAAGTTTTCTTCCATGTTACCTGCATGTTCTGTATGCCAGCATTTAGGTCGGTCTCTTTACTGTTGTGGTTGAAGTGGACGTCGATGCCTTTGAAAGAGGCATAGACGAGCTCCTCCATCTGATGGTTGATGATGGAGATACCGATGCCTCCCTTCAGACACAACACCACCTAGAATGAATAAAATATATATATCATAAGATA
>KN893395.1:20716-34478 GCA_000934455.1 Apostichopus parvimensis | reverse complement strand
GGGGCGGCTGCCCCCTTCGCCCCCCCCTTGGCTACGCGCCTGCTAATGCGTATGATAAATTTTGGGCTCCTCCGATGCAAGCGCAGAGTAGGAAACTGCTTAAAAGACCTTTAAAACAAGTAATAAAAGTCCCGCTAAAGGTAAGTTTGCACAGGTGTAATGGCCTTCCATAGATTACATCTTCAAAATTGCCTGTGTCGGATTCTTTCGGCTAATTTATGATGTTGTCTCACGGGCAAGAATGCAATTGGTGTGTTTGCTGTCGTGTCTTAGAAATATACAACCTGTTTACGACATCTTGAACCAGAATTACTGTTAACACAAGCTGCCATAATACCTAAGAAAAGGAGGTCAAAATTGACCAAACTCTTTGTAATTGTAAGGGGACCACTGACACAATAATAGAAATATCAGTTTTTTAACCTTTCAATTGAGCTCAGACTATCTGGAAGAGAAAACAGCCAGCATACAGCCAAACACCCGATACTCCAATACTAAAGGAAGCTTATATGTATTTTTCAGGGTTGAAGGAGTTTATCAGTCGTTTAATCTCATGATGAGAAGAGTGTTTGTTTGAAATTAAGATAAGGATTCCACTAAAAATAGATTTTAAGGCCATTTATATATCACAATAAAATAATTTGAGAGGTGATTAAGTAATCATCAAAGTATTAATATGTCTGCACATCTTTCATGCCTGGGAAGGAACACAAATGCTTGGTCTGAAATCTTCTACCTATGTATGGCAGTAATTCCTACCAGCCCCCCCACTTTTACCCCTCTCCCTCTCGATCCCTTAGCAGGATGAAATCTCTTTAAAGTGGACGCTCACGTACCCTGTGTAGATTTCATTCGGACTCTCCGTACAGTTGGTTTGAGTTGTATTCTGGCCGATGCAGTGATAGAAGCTCATAAAGATGTTGACACCGACAGCCGAGAACATCAAAATAAATACAATAATAATGAGAAATACCTGAGGATTCAGAAAGGAAATGACTTGAAAAGGAGAACTTGAAGAGAAGTGATATTTGGAAAGTACATCAGAAACATAAAAGATGAAACTCTGAAATCTGGTAGACGTCAATGAAAATGTAAATCAGCTAGAAAACAATGGAATCTGTACATCCTGTAAACAGGCCCGTAGCCAGCGTGGGGCACGGGGGGGCCGTGCCCCCCCGTGCAAGGGTCCGTGCCCCCCCTTGTAAAAAAGATGGTAAGAAAAAAAATTGCATGAAATTAAACGAATAAAATTGTTCAAATGTTCTTGTTTACATGAATTGCAATTTGTTTCTTAGTTTGAAGAATTTAATTTCGAAGAGTATAGTTTACAGCCTCCCTTTCCAACCGCCCTGATCCCCACCCGCCCGTTCCCACCCACTATAGTATTTCTGTGCTAAAACTGCAAACTCTCAATAGAAGTCTTGTATTGGCTACTGTAATTTTCACCAGGTTCTTCATTCTACTGTAATACATAATACGCGCGTTTCTACACCCCTTCACACGCGCGTTACTACACCCCTTCACAATACAACCGAAAAGTTGCACAGTGATCATACACTCTGGACACATTGTTGTAAAGTTGTTTTAGTTGGAGCTTTGCCTAATGACTACCTACAACATGGATCGCTTCCTTGTCAGGGGAAAGTCTTCAGCCCCTACTTCTTCCTCAGGATGCCCATCAGATCTGGGCAAAGATTTGCCAGAGAGACCAATTTTAGCGTCATATCCGCCTACAAAATTTGGGGCAAGGCACAGATCATTCAATAAGGGGTGGTATGATCAATACCCATGGATAGAGTATTCAATCTCAACGGACCGGGTTTTTTGTTATGCCTGTAGAAACTTTGCACCAATTAGATCATTAAAAGACAGAACATTCACCATACAGGGATTTAATCAGTGGAAATCTGCAATGGAGAAGGGGAAGGGTTTCGTTAAACACAATGCGTCAGAGACTCACATTCAGGCTATGAACTTGTGGAGAGAAAGAGATATCCGAAGTCATCAGGGAAGAGGGGTTCATCAGCAACTGTGAGAAGGACAACTGGGGAAAAATAGGTACTATCTTTGCAGTATCTTTGATGTAATTAAATTGCTTGCCATGAATGAAATGGCATTTCGGGGAAATAACGAAACTGTGGGGGAATTGCAAAAGCCGGACGATTTCTTACTCGGGGGAAAGTTTAAGCAACTTTTGTTGTTCACAGCAGAAAAGGATCAAAAGCTAAAAGCGGCAATGATGACAATTCCAGAAAATGC
This sequence comes from Apostichopus parvimensis, assembly GCA_000934455.1. Lineage (NCBI taxonomy): Eukaryota > Metazoa > Echinodermata > Holothuroidea > Aspidochirotida > Stichopodidae > Apostichopus > Apostichopus parvimensis. The sequence goes on along the minus strand of KN893395.1, from coordinate 32,219 downwards.
TAAATATACTTCCCCGGATATCCAAAACGAAATTATCGCAATAATGGCCAACAGTGTTCAAGAGCAGATTGTACAAGAAATCGCACAGTCTGACGGGGACTGCTTCTCTATTCAAGGAGATGGAACACGGGATAAGAATAACATTGAACACCTTTCAGTGTGTGTCCGATATGTCATGGATGGTGAAGCTTTTGAACGTTTGTTAGATATCACCAAATTAGATGACCTCGATTCAGGAAGTACGGCAAATGCTATAATTGACGTGATTGAGAAGGCAGGACTGAAACCTGAAAAGATTATTAGCCAATCATATGACGGAGCTAGTGTCATGTCAGGAAGATTGGGTAATTATATTCAATTTATTATATAAAAAAGTGTTAAAATGGCAATGAAATTCCAGAATTTTCAAAGAGAAGGGGCTGAAGACCAGTACTTATATCCAGTGGCGTAGCTAGACTTTTTCCAGGGGGGCAAAATTCTCAAAATTTCCGAATTTTTCGATTTTCCGAATTTTCTTCGAACTTTTTGCCAAGACATCCGGATTTTCCGATTTTTCTACGAATTTTCATGAAAAATGGGGCAAATTTGGTAAATTTTACCCCCGATTTTCCGATTTAAAAAAAAAAACCGCCAGAGGGGAGAATTTCCCCCTGCCCCCCCTTTCCTACGCCACTGCTTATATCATAATTTATATCGAAAAAAACTAAGTATGCATCGGACCTCTTAAAATTGTGTATTACTCTCATTTAAATATAAAATCGTAGGCCCTACAGAAATGTTTCATGAGGCACTCACTATAGAAAAGGTCCGTAGGGTCAAGCAAAAAACCAAAAAAAAATAGTGATTTGCTTTATTATTTAATGCTGAATCCGACTGTTAGTTGCTTAAGAATTAAGGAACCTTCATCCTAAAACTGGGTAGGAATGGATGCCAGTCTACCGCAGGTTAGCTCCCCAGCATTGCTGGTACTCATTTACAGCCGAGTAGACTGAAGCACAGAGAGTAAAGTCATTTGTTCAACAGTACAATACAGGAAGTTTCCAGCGAGACTAAAACCAGCAACCTTCCGATTCCTAGCCCAGTCTACTGACCACTATACCACTGCACCTCTTTAAATAAATGATAAATTGGTATTATATTATATTTCATTTTTATTTCATTTTAAATCCAAAATCTCGAGAACAACCCCTCCCTTCCTTGCTATATACAGTTGTGCGTAAATGTTTGTCTTTAATCATTGCAGGTGGTGTCCAACAGCGTATCCAGGAGAAACTTGGGAAGGAGATTCCATATATCCATTGCTTTAACCACCAACTCCATTTGGTCGTTGTCCATACTTTGGAGCACTACCCTGAAGTGAGACAATTCTTTGACTTTTGTGGATCACTCTACAATTTCATCAGACGTCCTGTTGTAGCAGCTTTGTATGAAGGAGATAAGTTACACCGTCTTCTTGAGATCAGATGGACCGGACATCTAATGACTGTAAATAAGATATTGTCATCCTACACAGAGATCTTGGGTGTGTTGAACAAGTGCAAGAAGTCTATACTTCTCAATGCTGAAATTGTTGCGCTTGCAACAGGTTACCATGCAAAATGTTCACAACAGAGTTTCAAGACGACTGCTCACATAGTAGAGACGATTCTGAATGTATTGCAGCCAGCCAACCTCATCCTCCAGTCTGAAGAATCAGATTTAGCACATTCAATTGAAGTGGTCGAACATTGTTCGAAAGAACTAAAGAAAATGCGAACGGAAAGCAAATTTCAGGAGCTTTGGGAGCAATGGAATCCATCTGAAAATAGTGAGGAACAGACGCAGACCCCCAAAAGAGTATGCACTCAGAACAGAAGATTTCAGGATAGCGTTGTTTTGACTGCATGCGGTCAACGATCAGAGTGGATCGGAATCAAACAAGGGATGCAAACCCTCTTTTATCAATTGATTGACTCTACATTGATGGAGATCAATTCTAGATTCAAAGAGAGTTCTACGAGGCTTGTATTGTCCCTTAAAGCCCTTATGCCAAAATCATCACTTTTTTTGGATTTCCCATCTTTGCAACCTCTTGTGAAATTGATGCCTGGCTGCCCTGACGATAATCAGCTGCAAAATGAATTGCAAGTTGCGAAGCCCTACATTCTTGGTAGGTACAAGGAAGTGAAGACACCTTTGAATTCTGCGAAGGTTACAGCAGCACTGAAAATATTACGTCCCGTAAAAGATGCTTTCCCTCTTGTGTACAAGGTCTACTGCTGTGGACAAACGATTGGAGCTTCATCTGCTATGTGCGAGAACAGCTTCTTGTGCCTAACGCGTTTGCTGTCTTCCAGCCGTCGCTCAATGCTTCACCAACGCCTGAAAAACTTAATTCTTCTCTCATTCGAGAAGGACATTACCAACAACCTTAGGCCAGAACAGTTCTTGAAGAAATTTAAACTGAAGTCAAGACGGTTGGCAGTGTGAATCTGATAAATGAGACCAATAGTTTGAGTGTTTTTCATTTTATATAGACTGTAATACAGGGTTCTTCATCCAAGATCCCATCGTGTCTAACAGTTTGATAACATTAACAGGTCATTTTACACCCAAGTAATTGTTTAACTGAATCATGCCTACTAATGCATCTCATATGCATGCATTGCATGTCTTTTTTTTTTTACTTTACGCATTTTTTTCCGAGATAAAAATTTACTTTAGGAAGTGTCAACGATTAATTTTTGGCCAGGCTTGTGACAGTACAATACAAAGTACAGTAGTACAATATTCTCAACCATTTTTCCATGCAATGTTGTTTGGTGATATAAATACAAGAGCAATCGTTGCATGTGTATCTGTAACTGCATGATATTATATGCGACTCGTTCTCGAACACAGTAATGCGTTATATTTATTTTCTCATAAAATTATTTGTGCCTCCCCTTGATACTATGGTGCCCCTCCGTGTAAAAAATCCTGGCTACGGGCCTGCCTGTAAAGGTTTCTTGGAATGGACAACAATGAAAGCTTTACATCTGGTAGACAACAATGGAAATAAAAATTGCCAGTCTGGTAGAGAACAATAGAGGTCTGCATTGGATGAACAACAATGAAAGTTTCACATCTGGTAGACCAAATTAACCCTTTTCATTGGTACACAACACAATGAAAAATGTGCAACTGGTATGCAACAAGAAAGGTCTAAGTGGAATGGACAACAATGAAAATTTTACATCTGGTAGACAACAATGGAAATGAGATGTTCATTTGGTAGACAACAATAGAGTCTGCACTGGATGAACAACAATGAAAAGTTTACATTTGACAGATAACAATAGAGGTCTGCATTGGATGAACAACAATGGAAATTTACATTTGGCAGATAACAATAGAGGTCTGCATTGGATGAACAACAATGAACATTTTTCATTTGGCAGACAACAATAGAGGTCTGTATTGGATGAACCAGAAAAAAACACCACATATCTTTTGATAACTACCGTTAACGCTTTGTTAACAACAACTGACAAATTCAAACTTACTTTTCCAAGTTTGATGACAATGGACATCACAACCCCATAGACATGCTGTACATTCTTTAATTTAACTAGAATAATGGCTGCCCGCAGACATCGAAAAGGTTGAAGTAACCGCTGAGAAGGGAAACAGAACACATTAGTTACCTTGAATGAATTAGTTATGAAACTTAATTCTCAAATTGAAATGTTATTATATACTTAAACTAATTCTTCATCCTTTGCAATGAAAAGAAAAATACTTCACAGGGAAATATATCATTGCAAATGGGAGTAAACTAACAGAATAAAATTGTCAATGAGCTCAGTAAGTTTGCACTTGCAAGTGGGCCATTTCATACATGATACAGCTCTTTGAAGTCATAAAGTTATCTGATTTAAGCATTCAGTCTCTGTATAAATAACTTGTGCGCTTTGGAAATTTTTAAATAGTTTTTCCTTCAGATGGACCCTGATAGGTTTGAAAAATCAGAGCCTAGAAGCTTGGTGACAATTTTTCTGGCTTTTTCCTATAACTTTCACCATTCTATTTCATTGGGAGGGGTGTGGGGTGGGGGACAGGAGGGTAGGGTGGGCTGTACTCTTATCTCTTGCTCTTTCTTCAGTACTGCATTCATTAACAATTGCACAAACCCCAACTGCTAATCACTCTAAATGGCAATCTAGAAAGATGGAATTCAAGAACAGACACTAAAATTTGCATAGACAGTAATGGTGTCGTGCAATCACAAGAGTTTTCGGTGACTGATTCAAGATTTAACCAAAATACTTACCATTCCTAGGATCCACTGTATGACCAGCATAATATAATCTAATGTGAAAACGATGACAAACACAAATTCCACTCTGTAAATAAAGCAGACAACAAAGAAAACTGTCAAAATATGTTTGCATCAAATAAACAAGGATACCATCTATAAAAGGAAATACTTGAAACAGTCATCAATCAATCCATCAAGAGGAGCCATTTTATCATACTATAGACTCATCAGCTCAATTCCCTTAACAGCATGCAAAACAGTGAACTAAAACCCTGTACGAAAAACGTCCCAAAGCAAAAAATGATACTTATTTGGCGGTTGAGTACAAAAACATATTTTGCGACAGAAAACTAAAAAGGTGATGACACCAAAAGTTGTCCAGATCTATGATAAAAGAATATTCGATTGGGTGACAGAGTCCATCTTTATAAAAAATAATTATTGACACTTTATGGAAGTGACCAATCTTTTAAGGGTTGTACTGTTATGAAAAAGTGACAGTTTACTCAGATAGACATTCTAGAGGCAGAGTGCAATTGTTGTGAGGCGACAGGTATGCAAGGGAAAAAAAATTAAAAACATTTCTGTAACCAAAGGACTAAATAAAAGTTGCAAGATCTGAATGAATAAAGGAATACAGAGACACATACCTCTGCCATTTGTTTTCATTCCACTGCCAGAATACTTTCCACGAGAGAAAGCCTACATGTACCGCTATATCAGCAATGTAGACTAATAGGCAAAGTGGAGTGACGATGATAGGAACCAAAGACGTGGACCTGAATAACAAAATGAATATGATAGTCGTTACTCTGATTGGATGGAAACATGCAGTGCATTTAAAGAATAGCATGCTATAATTGCTAGAAGTTTTCAGGAAGTACTTTCCTGGAGGTTTTTACTCTCAAAATTGTTCTCAGACATTTGGAAGGAATACACAAGATGACTGAGTGTCTGCAGGGTGGTAATAAATACAGTTTAAGAATTTGGACCCACAGTGACCATATTTGAATATCGGGAATATTTGGGGCCAATACAGCATGCCTTTAAGGTAAATAAATGTGGTCTACATCAGACAAACTTTAAGACAAGTTTTGCATGGTACATCCAGAAACTTAGCAGCCAAATGCTGCAACAACTAAACCTAAAACTTATAATATGTCTCTGTATGTTATTGAACGTTCATGACAACCGTTAAATTTACAAGCTAAAATATGTCTCTGTCTGTTATTAAACGTGGATATCAATCTCTTACACAAAACCCTGTTTGAAACATGCATTGCAGTACTTAACATATATGGAACACGCTATATTTCTCATTTCATTATACAAAGCACATTTATTCGTACAAATTATTTAATGATAAATTCAGCAGCGAACAAACCACAATTTAAATTCAGCTTCTCAATCATGAATGTTACAACCAATGTGAGGTAAAAACTTGTCAAATTTTACTAGATTATACCATATTTATCATGAGGCATATTGATAGTTTTTGCCAGGCTTCAATATTAAAGTATTTCATGATATACATGTGCACGCTGCAATGATAAATACTGACTGATAAGTTTATACACTGGCACAGAAGCACATGAAAATATTATAAAATATTTCCCATTAAAACAGTAGACCTTAAGTACAATGGAAAACCAATCTAAACATTCATGTTGAACATACCTCACTACACTAAAAGGCTTTTAAATGCACAAAAATATCCATCAATTCAACAGACACAATCAGCTTGCAAAACAAATTATCAGCCAACATGATCTTTCAAATCAAACAATTCAACAATGTGGTATTATTCTACCAAGTTCAAACTTGCAAAGGGATGTAAACCAACATACATCTATTCCACATTTAGCCCCCACCCCCCCCCATAACACCCCCTCCCAACATCCCAATACCCCAGAGTTAGCACTACTCATATCTGAAGAACAGTTTTGCAACTTACTCTGGATTTGGAGGTGGCTCGACAAAAGTCAAAGCAATGTGGATGGTCGCCACGGTGAGCACCAAGTAATGGAACCATTGACTGACAAGAATGTTAAAACTCCTACAAAACAAAAAAAACAGTACACAAGCATTAACACGAACCCTTGTTACAAATGCAGGGGTTCAAAGTGTTTGAGCTCGAAGGGAGCACTGCAAACTCAATGATACCTGCAGTAGTATAGGCTGGGATGAAAAATTGCAGCATACAGTATGCTTTTATTCAGTCACTAACTCAAGGGTAGGGTAAAATGTACTGTACTGTAGGAGGAACATGAACAACAAGGAGTAAAACCAAGTACTCAAAGTGATATCAAATTGATACTAATTCTGTCAGCTACTTCAAGCTTTAGGTATCAATTTCTGAAAGAACATGATGAAGAGAAGTTCTATATATCTGACAGATATTTAAGCAAGTGAACTACTGTATACGTCAAACATTGTACAGTATTTCTAGTCAGTGTCCCAAACAGCAAACAGTCTAATTGAATAATAGTACTTGCTTAAGAATTTCACTTAATAAATTATGTAGAATGTGACTTTTAGATATAATCAGAGGCCTAATACAAATTTCTAGGCACAGAAGATGCTCCAATATCAAAGAGAGAATACAGGGTTTCCAGCATGTTATTAAATATAATTCACTGTTCACCTAGATAAGTGGGTGTAGCACCATCCCACAATCAAAGTTAAATTGTTTCTCAGGTGTGGTCAAGATGTTTCAGATACCAAGGCAAGCCTCCCCACTCCCCCCCCCTCCCTCCACTCCATACCCCATGCCCATTGCTATACCACTGCTTACCATCTACCATAACTTGGTTTGAAGAATGCCCTGGCCCTGCCGTACTTTCCTCTGCCAGTGATGGCATCATCAACATGAGCAGCTGCTAACTTCAACTCCCTGTCTTCTCCCTTCAGTTCTGTAAAACTCTCTGTCAGAGAGTCATTCTGAGATACAGAATTAGGCAAATATTTATCAAATATCAATTAATTGGAAATGGAAAAGAAACAGGTTATAAACCACTTTGACTCTGGTTTTTTAAATTTATTTCACGAGGCTTTTTTACTGTTTTCTGTTTTTCATCTTCTGTTTGGTAAGGTGGTTGTGGGCTGTCAAGTCACATATTGGGGAAACCCCCCAGTTTTCATGATCCTATCTACACAATCAATTGTACAGTGGTTTGGTGTGAACAGTCCCTCTGGAATGCTAGTTTGCCACTAACACTTTGTGTAATTAAAACAAAGAAATTGGGCAAAAGAATTTATGGAAAACATCCAAACTTCTGGTATCAACCATTAAATGTTAACCACACACAAACTTCACAAAATAAACAGTATAAAAGAAGTCTGGAAATTACCAAGGGACAAGTTGTAATGTTTGCCGTTCGTGGTACTTTTCAACTCAGCAAAATTGACAAAGTTTGTGGAAACTGTAGCCTATGAGAGAGACATCAATTTTTCCATTTTTGTTTTGTAGAAAAAAGCAGTGCTATCAAATAACGTATTGAAAAGAAAAACGATTGTTTTACAAAAAAAAGTGTTTTTTATCATTTGTTATTGTATGGATGATACATGTATTTTAATAGATCACAGAAATGTTTTCTCTTAGAGCAGATTTATATGATATCAATTCATGTGATCTGATTTGCTGTCAATCCAAATGGAGGTGTTACTGAACTCTCTCTCTCTCTTATTTGGTAGCCCTGGGTGATACACACGCTACCACAACCTTGCATACCACAGGAACAAGGACATATTGCCAACGAACCACAACATCTCCAGCCCAATTCACCTCTAAGTACCTAATGTTTCTACTTTAATAATCTCCCTTCCAATACGCATCTGTTTTAAACAAATGTTTCCAACTTAATCATAATCTACGACATCGACTGGTTTGTAACTGTTCTCCAATCGACGTCTTATTGAAAACCTTGAGGAGAGACGTCATAGAGTGGTATTGATTTTTTAGGACAATTCTTTTCTGGAAATCAAGAAAAGGGCATTGAGTTGGTATTTTCCTTGGGACTACCTCCCATGTGCTTCAGAATTGATTGGTAAATTAATTATGCAGAGATGTAAATACATTGGGAGCAATGGGTCAATTTAGGTATGGAGCTGACCATAAGGTGTCATGAAGGCTCCACTAAGCACTGAAGTGAAATACAATAGCATTAAGTATTGAAAGGGAACTGCCTGATTAATGCAGGTAATTGTTGATTCACTGGATGGGGCATATCAAGCCAGTTCAATCTATTGCTTTGTTTACTGACAGGAGATCCCTGGCTACTAGCATGGCAGACTAAATACCACCATTGAATATTAGTTTTAACTTGGAAACAACAGGCAATACTTTTACGATCACGTTTGCTGATGTGCTGTACAGCAGTAGTGAACCAATAAATTCACTGCAAAATATCTCAATGATACCCTCTTAACTCTCTAATGCCCTTGTTTATACAGACTAGAACAAAGCAGCCTTATATAAATCTATAATTAATAACAAATTATGGCCCCTGCAATGAATATTCATTTATAAGAAAAATATAAATCTCTCCCTTAATAACTTGTCAAATCCCATTATTTTACCGTATCTGTTGCGTTCCTTGATAAATGTCAGTATTAAGGTAATGAAATGAAAAGTGACCAAGAGATCCAGAACAAACATATTTAAAATCAAATATTGTGCAGCATATATATAGCTGATCATAATCCCCTTACTGACAAAGAACAGAGAACTGGTCGAAGAGTCCCGAGGCAAAGATCTGGCATGAAACAAGTGGTACTTACCCCATCGATAGAGGGCACCAGACACAGAGCCGGCGTTAATAATCCGTAGAGAGCGAAATTCTCTTGAGAGGCTCTCTCCTTGAACGTCCTGACAAAGATTCTTCGGGTGTAGTTCTTATCGCTTATCTTCCTTTTGCTCCCGACCCCCAAACTCGGCTTGGATATCGGCTGATCGATGCCGTTGCAGTCAAGATCGTGTTCGACACCGCTGTCGGGACTGTTTGTTTTTAAACCGTTTCTTTCGTATTCCGGTAAAAATTCGGACGTGATGAGAGGTCTCCTGGAGGAGACGAACATCTCACTCAGGTTAGTCGACGAAAGTTCCTCCGCCCTGTCAGAGTTTGTATTTATATCAACGTCCTCGACGAGAGGTTCCACCCGGTTCTTGAACGGAGAATTCCTCCCGCTGGAGTTGTTGCTCTTGGTTTCGGGCGAGTCGGGACCTGGAGGAGTGGGGTCCTTTTCCGAAGGACCGTCCTGGAAGTTGAAAGATGGGACGGACGGCCCATTTTGGAGTGACACTCCTTCCTCTGTCACCTTGACCAGAGGTGGATTGGGACTTTGCTCCTCGGGAGAGGTTGCAATTTCTCTCTCCATCTGGATGATGAAGTCCCTGTACGCTGCCACGTGGGAGTCCTTTCCCGTCTCCTCCATGGTTTCATTCTCTCGGTCTTTAGCTTCGTCTCCATCCTTGGGAGTCTCCTCCTCCTCCTCCTTGTCCATGTCACCCTCGGACTAGGGAACGTTTCGAAGAAAACAAAGGACCCGGCTCATCGAGGAGCATTATGGATAGAAAGGAAAGTTGGTTCTTACATCATCAGGCTTACATGATGACTGTCAGTTCTGCAAGAGGAGAGGTTAAAATCTGATGTTAATTTTGTTGTTATTAAAGTAGCTTGCATTACTCTACAGCATTGGAAGAAGTTTGTTTTCAAAAAGAATGAAAGGTTGGCGTGTTTTGCCACCTTTCGCACAGTCTGTTTAAGCTTTATAGTAAGGAAAAGTATAAAACTATCATACCACCTGAGATACCATTATAAGACAACACATGAGACAGGGAGGAGGTTTAAGAAAGTTCTTTGACCTAAAAGATTATGGTTTGGGTGCTTTTACTTTATAGACTTGGTTGCTCCTTGGAAAAATTGAAGTATTACTCTGATTGGCCAACAACAAGAAAATTTTGCCATTAGATCATAGTATAAACCCTAAATGTTTCTTGTGTGAAGATGTAGTCCAAAAGATATATAAAGGACAGCAAAATAGGTCAGAAACTCTCAATTTTTGTGTCTCACAGATTTTTTGGGAAAGAATCTGTCATGAATCTATTTTTTGAAACAACTGTTAGTCTGAGATCATATTAACATTTTAAACTGAAAAATGTTAATTTATAAATACCGGATCTTCATCCAAAATAACTTACATTTCACTTTTAAATCATATACGGATGTACCTAATTTGAACATTAACAATAAGTTATTACAGTAAAGTAATGTACAATGTATAGGCTGTGATACCTACAGTAATGTGCAAGCACAGTGTGGCAGTTAAAGCTGTGTATGCCCAACAAAGGTTAGGCTACCAGTTCCAACCCAAGCAAGGGGAGAAAAGGTGGCTCCCACAACCCTCTTGTTTCAATAAACTTCACTAAACTATCAATTATTCAAGAATTTTCTTCAGATTTCCAAACATAAATTTACGAAAGACTGTACTCTTACAGTCACATGTGTTGAACAAGCAATCTTGTCTTGGTGAGCAAAAGTATCGTCCCATAATAAATGACCTTGATATTTTTCTCTTTGGACAGTCAAAGAACGAGGGCCAATGATCCCCGCAAACAAAGTTTAAGAGGAAGTTTGGTAAACATCTGATGAATCCAAAGGTCGTAGTTAGTTAGTTTACCAAAAAAAGTCATTTAGACGGTTCGGCATTTCCAGATAAACCACCCGGTCATTAAAATTCTTCTGAGATCAAAAAATACATAAAATAAGAACTGTATTCTTATAGTGTGCAGTTTGTAAGTTAAATAACGGGGGGAATTTATCAAAATTTACCAAACTGGTACCCTACCGTGGAAGAGAAAAGTTAAATACATCACAATAAAAAAAAAAAGACTTTTTTAAGAACAGCGGTCTACGCTTATACAGGCTGTTCTCACCTAACTTTCATTGTGAAATCAGTGCCATAGGAATCTCTAAGATAACATGTGCGATTGTGCGGCAGAAAACTGGCGGGACTTCTGATTGTTCCCTTGGCAACCTGTCATTATCTCAATACATTACATGTATAGAGATGTTGTAACAGTAAGTGGGAATCTCTCCTCTCTAAAAAAAGTTTCAGCGTCTTCATAAAAAGTTCGTTTTCTCTGGAATTTCAAGAGCAAGTGTATATTATATAGGTCAACAAAAGTTACTATTTTTTATTCTAGAATTTTATCTCAATCTATGA
>KN893395.1:0-19061 GCA_000934455.1 Apostichopus parvimensis | reverse complement strand
ACCATGATTGATATTGATAATTGCAGAGACAGAGCAAAGATTTGAAATTAGGATTCGAAATTAAAACTTCCAGTATTGAGATACTGCGTCATTGATGCTCTTGTTTTTAGTTGCTACTGTACAGTGGCCAAGACAGGACATTTTGAAATATGGAATTTTTTAGCTTCAAATTTTGAATATAATTTGATCTCAAAATTTCAACCACTCCCTTCAAATTTGGATCCTTGGTGCTGAAATTTTGAATACTGAATACATGTGGAAATTTCAACATTTTATCTCCAAATTTTGGACTTCATCTCTTTTTTTCAAAATTCAGGAAAAGGAAGTCCAATAAAAACTTCAACATTCTATCACCAAATTTCATATTTGTTTTCTTTCTCAAAATTTCAAAAAGTATAGTTCCAGTATAAATGGATGATGGAATACATATTAAACAGAAACTTTCTCATTTTACTTGCTTGGCACTCTTTTATTAAATATATGGATCCAGCCCCTGACTTTTCAAAATGAGGGGCGGAGGGGGGGGGGAGCTGCCCGCTCTGACCCCCTTGTTGCTATGTTTGTCGCAGAAGCAGTACTTCTTGACCCACAACAGAAAGTCATGTAATAACTATGTATGTCGCAGAGACGGTCCACTAAAATTTTTGTCTTAAGTTTCAGATTTCTGTATGTAGATTTCCTTTCTTTCGTAACTCATGTATTTTGCACTTTGGTCATTTGATAAACTTAAAATTTTATCACACTCAGTAGTTGGTATTCATTCTACATACAGAACCAACTGGGGATATGACTAACACTAACAGATGGACTCACAGATGGACAATAATAAGGTTAAGTTGAACCGCTTGTTAAGAATGAAGTGTTGTGTTCAAGAATCAAGTTGCCATTGTAAATGAAGTATTAACAATACTCGACTTGTTACAGACTTTGTAAATTAACATTCTCAAACTTTTTCATTTTTTTTTTTCCTTCTGTGTACAAGATCCTTCATAAGGTTGATATTATTTTGTTCATCTTTTAAACTTTTTTTTAACACACTAACATTACACAAATTCCCCCTTCCTTTCAGACACATGTTCTTTTCCATTGAGAATTAATTTCTAGATGCACCTACCAATGATATGTATACACAGACTATCACTTTAGACATGCTCCATCTCTTACAAAGACTTCAGCCAGCCATCTGACCTAAACTATTATTTGTACAACCTCCTTGGGGGACACATAACCTATATTTAGTGTGTACACTGTATCTAAACAAGTACACCCACCATATAGACTTTGTACACAAAACTCATCTCTCCTACAGAGAAGATGATCGGAGCCACTCAAGTGTGTCCATTGTTTGTGTTTCTATGGAGACGAATACAAAAGCTTATAATCTAAGAGTTAGTGTGACCAGCTTAGGCCTGGTGATAGAGGAAACAGAACCCAAACAATGCACATGGATGAATTAGATTGTTGTTGAGTGGGGGGGAGGGGGGGGATAACAGCTTCATTTTAAAGTCAGTAAAAAAACAACTCTTAAAGGTATGCAGTATTGGCCCCAAATATGCTAGATATTCAAATATGGTCACCTTTGGTCAAACTTCTTGAACTGTTTTTATTACAACCTTCGATGAAATTTTCCTCACTAGGACATTCAGTCATCTTGTGTGTTGCTTCAAAATGTCTGAGAACAATTTGGAGAGTAAAGACCTCCAGGAAAGTACTTTTTGAAAACTTCTAGCTTTAATAGCATTCTATAATTTGGGGCCTATACTGACTACCTTTAATTATATGACCAGTATATAGAAGCTATGTTCAGTCTTACTTGGTAAACCATTGTCTCCTTAACAAAAAAGTAATTAGCTCCTAACTTAATCAGCGATATTGTGTGTGACATGCGACCATGCATGACAAGTGGTCACATCATTGCAATCACAAGAACCACACACTATTGGTGTGACTGGAACTTGAGCAGAGATTTAATGGGTTAACAGTTTGGAGATCTATGTTATAATAAAACCATGTTTTACTTTCAATATTCAAATGCAGGTGTTTTGTGAGTCACTTGTCAAGGACATCATGAACATTAAAAACAACAACTAAGGCTCAATGAAGTTGATATGCATGTATCTTTGAGCAAGGGCGGCGGAACCGGGGGGGGCACAGGGGGCACGTGCCCCCCCACTTTTCCTCAGATTAAAAATGTGCCCTTTTTCTACATAAAAATTGAGGTGTCTCAAGTTAGCAAGAGGCCAGGGAACCAGAATGAACACTCGGGAAGGGCCGTTTCCGGCCATCTGAGGGGTTTGTAAAACCAAAAATTTTCTTGTACGCTCCGCGCCAACCGATGGTGGCGCTCCGCTCAGATAGTCGTGCATACAACTTTGCAAACCCTGGCTACGCCCCTGACTTTTAATGAATTTCTGTGGGTCAAACTCAAAGCTATTTCCAATGGAAAACATTTGTTAAGATATTATCAAGAAATAAACTCTAATTCGGAAGATTCCTACATTAGCAACTAGCATGATTTCACCTCATTTTGTCTCAAAAGAAAACTTGTTCCTTGTACCCCAATTTGCACATTGGAAATTGCAGTGCTAGTATGCATATTTTCCTTGAGGGAGGGGGGGGGCGTTAATGGAGTGATGTGTATACGCAAATAAGATAATACAATAAGAGTTATAAAGGGTACTAAATATAAGGCTGTATCATTCCAATCGAATTTCTGCAAAGTACCGTTTGATGTCGGTGCCCCCCCCCAGATTAAAAGTGCTTCCGCCGCCCTTGTCTTTGAGGTTTCAATAACCTGCATTTGCAATAATAATAATAATAAAATTTGAATAAATATGGTCCAAATTAAAGTTGAATAAGAATCCCAGTAAAATCTAATACAAAATCAAATCAAGTGTGCAAAAACATGGGGGAAAGACTTACTGTATATATACTCAACAGTTATCATTAGAATTGGAATAAATTCCTGTTTGAGGGGCATAAATCTTCTTATTTTGATATTTCTTCCTAACTAATTGATATTTCTATAATTAATCAGCCTTGAACACAGTTAATTTTTTTTTTGCACCAAGTAGACATATATGCACTTGTGGCAAGCTCTCTACTGGCCAGGGCTTAAACCACACTTTGTAACCTCACAGATGCTTAGTTTCATGTTGCCTCTCCTTCTAATAACTTTTTATTTCCTTATTTATATTCTATAGCTCATTGATGGATCAAAAATTGCATTAGACACAAGATCCTCATTTAAATCAAGTTTAATAATTTCACACCCGATTATCGGCACAACTGTAACTGCAGTTACCATGTAACCGTCCCTTCCATGAGTTTATCCAGATTGAAAGAAAAATTCACAATTAACATAACAAAGTTTTATGCTTTGCAAAAAACAATAGATTGCCACAGGACTCGAAAAAGCTTCTCAACTACTTCACAAATTTGTGAAGACATTTTAATAGTACTAAAGATAATGTAAATGCACTGTTAATTTGGGGTACTGTATATAAAACAGCGCTTCATGTACTATTTAAGTAACATCCTCTTCTGTCTGACCAGGATTTAAATACCAAGGATCTAAACACTTTGTAGAAAAAGTCATTACATACAGCAACTTCATAGCAGTTAAAAATGTGATATTTATTTTTATCCTATTCTGAATACTATTTTACTTTTTAGTAAATTAATAGAATATGGGTTACAAATCACAATTAGATGAACATTAATAGCAATCCAATCAATTCAGCTCTCTCTCCACCTCCATCTCCCTCTCTGTCTCTCTCTCTCTAAAGATGAATACAGTAGTTGTATATACTGACCAAACCTGTGATCTATTGTACACATATTCAAATGAGTTTACATGACAAACTCTGTGGTTTCAAGGAGAATAGACCCTCCAATCCCACGGTTTATTATAAATACTACACCATAATGACCAGCCTATTGATGAAAGGACATGTAGTATGCAACTAAACAATGTAAACTGATAGGATTAACTGTTCACAAACTTTTCAAAGTTCAGTCCTTATTGTACTTAAACTTAAACTGACAGTCCTGATTGACTATTCACAGACTTTTCAAAGTTCAGTCCTTATTGCACTTAAACTGAAAAACACACACAAATGCCAACTTTTGATAGCCTGTATTTTTTAAAAATATTTTTTTCAATGAAATACTGTGCAAAGAAGCATATGAATGTGAGCATCCTTTGATTTGAGGTTAAACCAACAGCAATGGACTGGGAAGTTATAAATTTAGGAAGAAGCAAGAAATCTATCTTCTTGGAATCGAATGCACTATTAAACTTAGTACCCACCAAACAATTATAGTTCACTGACAAACCAGCACCAACCGATAAAAGTCATTAAGCCCCAAAATTATCTAGTAAGTATATACTGTAGAAATGATATTTCTTATAACACACCTTTCTACGCTTCTAGCACTTCTCAAGGCTACATAGTTGCAAACTTTGTGTGTTAAGAACTTTCTGTCTGAAGATATGTACTTGCTGGAAATTGATCTTATTATGACATCACAAGAAGCAACTTTAACTTCTATTCTAACCATAGAGAAGAGGAGGGACTTGGTTTTAGCAACAACAACAAATTACGTTTAAAAATCAAAACATAACCATAGAAAATGGATAGACATTTTTAGTCCTACAGTATATCAAGGAATTATACTGCTGGTATATGAACTGGATTGGCTTGGATGCTGGTTCAGGGTCACTTCTCTCATGAGTGCCAAAATAGATCAAGCTGATGAATTCTGATACAGAAAAACTTTTAGGAGTCAGAATTGATGCTCACCTGACATGGCAAGCTCAGATGTAGTACTATTAGTACAAGATTAGCTCTGTTACGAAGGATTAAACAGAATTTAGACACTCCCACGTGCATACTTTATTATAATGGATACATTCTTCCAATACTTGACTACTGCTGTCTAGTTTGGGGAACTACCACTGCCCATAATGCCGACAGAATTATTAAATTACAGAAAAGTGCTGCACGCATTATTTTAAATGCTACATATGAAGATTGTTCAAGTGATTTATTTGCCAGGCTGGGATGGAAGACTTTTGACAGACACGTTATGTATAGAAGATTAACCATGGTTTTCAAGTCAATTAATGATCAAGGACCGAAGTACATGAATGAGATGTTTAAATCAGTTACGAACATTCATAATCATAATTTAAGATCTTCTACTGCACGTAACCTGCACATTACAGGCGGACACACTAATTTTTATAACAACCGTTTTTCATGCATTGCCGCAAAAGGCTGGAACAAACTAGATCAAAGAGTAAAATCAGCAAGAAATCTTGAACCATTTTAAACGCCTAGTATCTGAGATTGTTTAGGCCTACTTCACTATTATTTTTACCAAATTTCTTAATTTTTCTTTACTCTGTACACGTTTTATAAATATTTTTTAAAACTATTTTTTTAAGCATTATTAATGTACTTATGACTTCTTAAATTTTCATACATTTTATATTATTATATGTCTTATCAGAGGGCCTCGTGGAAGATTAGCTATTGCTAAACGAGCTACCCTCTTAAAATAAAGTTGAAATAAAATAAATAAATAAAAATAGAGACTTTGCGGAAGATAAGCCCAAATGTTTTCATACATTGACCTCAACTATAAAGTCTGTGTACGGTAAAAGTTTCAATCCTAGCAGGATCTTCTTCAGACAAGTTACAGTAACAGAAGGGACAAAAACACGCACAGAATACAGACAGGTTAATGAGCAGGGTGAACACAAAATAGAAAGATATAAGAAAATTAGAAGATTAAAGTCCTAAGCTTGACAATCAGTGAATGTTAAGACCCCTTTACTCATTCCATTTTCAACATGTTCAAACAAACCCCAAAACCCATGTACTTAGTACTGATCAATAGAGATCAAGAAATCAAGTCCATGGACTTACTGTATGTAATACTTAATGAAAGGTTTGTCTGGTAATAAACAATAAATAAGATATGCTTTGTTTGGCATCAAGTTAATATCAGCTTGTCCAAAATCTTCAGAGAAGATGATTACATGATTGTAGACTATTAAACCAGTACTGAGCAGACGGTATTGATGTCAGGATATCGAGCTGTGTGTTTATAAAAGTTTACTTTTAATTAAATAAGTTGCAAAGAGATAATAAGGAACAAGAAACCCATAAAGCCTATCGGACATGAGCTTAATGTTAACAATGGTCAGGTCTGATAGGTTAACCTAACCTGGCGAAAAAAAATGCAAAAGTCAAAATTGAACATGAATGTTTCAAAAATGTTCCAACATAGTCATTGTTTGGCAAAACATTGTGAAAATATGATAGGCTATAGATCTTGGTTGTTTGTATAGTGATTTTGGGAATTTTGGGTCTCCTAACTTTGCATACTGGTTTATACTGAACAATAGCCAAAGTTAGAGCAAAATCAAAGAGATAACTATTAACTGATCCTTCTTTTCTACTAAACTAAACTAGAAACTAAACTAACTTTGACCAGTAAAAGAGTATCTGTTCCAAAAATCATAGCAAAATAACCACATAGGCCTCAGTCTACCAATGTGCCATCCTAAATGAAAACAGTATGGGTGAGAACAAGCAGACACACAACGTATTATGTGGTCCCAATTTTGTTTGGGTCCTAATTTTTATTCAACTCATATGATCACACAACAGATATCAAGTTCAGCATTTTCTATCCGGTTATTCCAAAAGAGGACAAACTAAAACAAATGACAGCGAATGACAATTGACTTTGTACAGGGTTAATTATCATTCGCGAATGACAGCGAATGACACCCAATGACACCCAATGACAACGAAGGACGGTGGTGAGAAGAGATAGAATGATTGACGGAGTGGAGTAAATGCGGTTATTGGTTTTCTGCCCAAAAGTGATTTGAGGAAAATCGCATGTTACGTGGTTGCAGGGTTTTGGTGTAATTTATGGATAGAAACCATGGGGATGCACCCACCCCCCCTAAAAAAAAAATTCATAGAAATGTCCAATATAAGGACTCTTCCTGAAATTTTTAGCCGTTTAAAGATTATAGTATTGTTAGTTTCTAACAATTAATATCGGAAAAATGACGTTAACTTTACTTTTTAAAATCAGAATACAATTTCGCTTACTATAAGGTGCGTTTGTATCTTGTCCGTACTTGACTAGATCTGTAAGCCACGCACTTGGCGTCCACTCGGGCTACCCACGAAGTTTGAACTGTGATATCGGGTTGAAGCAAATGTCACTGTCATTCGTTTTAGTCAACGCAATTTTTTAGTGTGTACAACATATTGTCATTCGTTATGTGTAACGCAATTGTCATTTGTTTTAGTAACACCCTTCCAAAAGTGTACACACAAGCACAGTGAAAAACAATACAAATCAGATACGGTAAGCATTGAGCATATAAAAATGCCGAGAATAGGTAATGCAGAATAAATGATAAATATCCTTCTTACATCGATTGATCATAAAAACTAAACTTTTGTAGAACTTTAAATTAAATCTTCTCTGAGTTTTTAACGTTCACCAAAATATTACCAAAGTTGTCTTCATGCTTTCTTTACCTCTTGACTTGAGGCAGTTTGTTCAGATTACAAGTTAATCACATTTGCCAAAAGTTGTCAGGGTGAATGACATTGTGACCAATTCCCAGGCAAGAATCACACTTACAATTATTGCAGCATACCTTAATAATCAAATTGGTAAATGTTGGTATGAAGGTGTTTCCTGACTGTGCACAACAAATTTGCCCATATTACACTGTGACCAAATGTTAGCATCTATGCATACAGTAACAACTAACAAGAAACATTAAGTCTAGGCCTAGGCTAGTTTATGATCAAAGCATTATCTTTCTGTCATTGAAACAGTTAAATGAACAGACCCACCATGCTATCTCATTTTAATCCATAATCACTATAATGACCATCTAACTTTCTTAGTTAGGATCACCACTAGTAACATGATCATAACTAGTTATTACTAACGTACCACAATTACTTGAGTAGCCTATAGCCTAACAGTAACAGTTAGGCCTATTCTCGCATAGGCTAGCCTATGTACGATTTGACGTTTTTAGGATTAGGGGTAACAGACTAACACAAATGCGTAAACGATCGCAGTCTTATGTTAAGTTCTTACTCGAACTTCAATGGCCTACTTACCGGTAGCCTAGATACATTCAAACTCAGAAGTATTTAATTCCAAAACTGAACAGTTATATCACGAGAAAGTTAATTCAGTTTTTATTTCCAAAGCGAGTGATTAGTTCGGCGAACACGTTTGTTATTCCTGTTTAATTAGTTTCAGTCGGGTGCCATTTTCTATTTTGCCTTTTAGGACCAAACACGATTTAGTGGACAGGTATTGCATAACAGAAAATAATCTCTTGGATACAAAACTGTGTCATCGGAGGACCCTTCCCAACGTAGTCAAACTTTAATAGAGGGCAGCACGTACCTTCTTGTGATTGGTGTAACACGGCACGGATATCTCCGCTTCAAGAGGTAAAAACGTTAGCTGGGCTCATCGGATTTTGATAACTTCAAGGTAGATGGGCTAACGAGAGCGAATTGATATGTACCTCAATAAATGTCTTGTTCGATCTTTCGTGTTGTGTAAAGTTGGGAGAAAATCCGTCAACTTATAATAATAACAGCAACACTACTGCATTATAGATTGTTAGTTTGATAGAAGCTGCTTGCTTCAATAAAAAAATAAAAAAATATTACCTATAAATTGCAGTCCCTACTTGAGATCTACTCTGATATTCTGATAAGAAGCTACTACTTTATGAACTTGAAATGATACACTGTAAGTCCTGCGAGAGTGTAATCAAGTATGAAAATATCCAAGTACACTTAAAGTCCGTCGAATCCAAGAGGCGACATTCAATGTCCGAGTCAAGCAAGAGTATAACAGAGTCCAACTGTCTATCTTCCAAGTTCAACATAATCTTCACCATTCGAACCTATTTCAATCACTTTCTTTCATAGTCTTGCATTCGATCTGTAGAAGTCTATGCTATGTCTCAAGCACCTACATAGATAGGCACAACAAAAGGGGTGGAGCGGGAGGGGGTAAAGGGGAACACTGTCAATTTTTAATTGGACTCGCAAGTCAAATTTGCGATAACACAACTGAAAACGTAACCCTGCTCAGAGGTACACGCGTGATCCTTCTTAAAAGCCTATTTAGGCCGATGTGTCCAACTTGTCCAACAGTATAGAAATACCTCAGGGAAGCGGTTGACGAACAAGGGCACACGCTGCATCGAACTTGTCCTTTCGACGACAACTTTTGAGTGGCTTACAATTGAGAAAAGAAGTAAGACAATGGGACACGTTACTAGAGATTCAATAAAAAGGGAATACGAGGATTTCAAAAGACGGAGCTTAGCGACCCTGTAAACACCTTCTTATCTGGGAGCTCTTCGTAAGGAACAAACTGTAAGATGGAGCAAGGAAATGTTACACTCACTCCTCCAGCCAGTATTAACTAACTGTGATGTTCCGAGGTATGACCCTTTTGGAGTGTTCAATGATGCTCAGCTCACTTATTACAGAAGTTGAAGCTTGAACTGTTAAAATCAATATGAAGTTTCGGCGAGTGAAGATAAATGACTGTTTCCTTTTTTTTTCCGTGAAAAATATTTGATTGGAGAAAATTGTATTCTTTTATCTTTGGTTCATAATTATGTTATTAGTTTTTACTGTGATTTTTGTCCCGGCATGTGTTGGTTAGGGATATACTTTCTTATTGTTTTATCGTTCTTATTCTTTGATTCTTATTGTGAGATTTTGCGTTATTACTGAACGTTACCTCCAAAAATGGTGAAAGGCAGAAATGTTTTTAATTATATTATGACTTTTATTGTCATCGTGTGCTTTTTCAACATTAAACTTCACGAGGACGTAAACCAAAGGAAACGAAGTGTTGTGTTGCATAACATGTGTATTTATTTAAACACGTCGTATAAAACGCCCTCCATTCGGCTTAGTTGGGTAATTATCAGTTTGTGGAATAGTGATAAAATAATTTTGCTGTTTTTTGCATAATATTATGCCAGGGTCAAAGTTGACAGGGTGGCAAAAGCTTGTGCCAGAGGGTAAGATTAATTTGCTCCTTTAGTTGCCAAAATCGGGTGTGATGAGGGATTTAAGATTGCAAGTCTGAAATCTGGCCGTCTGCTGGCGAAGTTGTTTCAAGAAAAAACTAGGTCAGTTGAACAGCTAGTTGATATTACTCCTCAGTGCCAAAAGTTAATCGGTTGGCTGACCAGGTCATTATCTTTCTATGAATGAACAAAATCTATTGGCTTTGCCATGGAGAGATTTGATTAACTTTTCTTGTATTTGTTCCGGATTTTTTCGCCTTAGACAAACAATTCATTGCAGTTTATTACTAAGTTTATTGGGCCGTAGCATTCGGGATGGAGTCAAGAGAGATATTTTCAGTATGATAGTTGTGCGTCATGTAGTCATGAAACTTTCGTTATTGCATAGCAGTTATCAATATCTCTTTTCAACTGGAAACCACTCCTTGTGTGTCTTCATTCTCCATTCCATGTTTAAAGGGTGTGAAGACTCGCACAAAAAGAAACGTCTAATGCCGGTAATCTGACCTAGTTTTGAATGAGGTGTAACAGAAGTGTTAGACACCACCATCGATCCCACAAAATACACACACAGCTTGCTACCGTCGGTAATTAGACACTAGTGTACAGTCAGTACATACAACTGCGGTCAATATCCACAGCACAGTGTACACAGTGATGGACATCTCAGGTCCAGCTAAAGATAACAAGGTTTCACGTTTTATTACTGTCTGCATTTTGTAGCGACACAAACAAAACGTCACTTGCAAGCAACAGAAAGTTAACTTTTTCAGATGGCCGCACACGGTTTGGGGTGAGTCTTCAATGCCTTTAAATTGCAAACCCAACAATATCAACTTCGAGTAATTATACAAATCACTGTTAACTCACTTTTCTTTCTTTTTGGTCTTCACCTGTAAAGCGCACTGAGCAACTTAATTTTCTTGGATTCTGCACTTTATAAGACTATTATTATTTTTTAATGTCATTATTATTATAGGACTTAAACAATAACAGCTTATTGAAAGACATGGAGATTAAAACAATTCAAGCTTATTTCCCAGAAAACTTTTAAAAGAAACTTTGAAAGAACATGTTCTATGAAAAGCGTAAGAACACAGTGTTAACATTTTTACATATATATCTATATTTGAATTCTAAACATTGATTCTGGTACATTGATGTATCAGAACGACATAATGTTTGTAGAAAATGTCCAAAGGTTGAGATTCATAATAAAGACAATCATTTATTTTTCAAAAAGTTGTAACGGAAATATCCATCGAAGAGGTTTAAGTTAATCAACTGATTGGAGAAGTGTCTGAATATACCCCTATCAAACCCTGCCAGCTATCAATAAACACCATCCCCCCCCTCCCCCACCCCTATAAATTGGCAGTTAATATGCTGGATATGTGGCTACACATAACCTCTGATTCTCTAACATATAATACTTCTTACTGCTACACCCATTTGTTTTATCATTATTTAGGAAACAAATGTGTGGTAATCTGAATTAACAAATCAATTTGTGTAATTTGTGGTACATTGGTACAAAGGAAATATGCGTAAGCACAACATATACTTTAATTAGTACAGCCAAACCCTAACACCCCATCAATATCAGTGTAAACAGCTGATTAAGAAATGGAACTGTATCTTTGGCATGCAAAAGAATTCATATGTGGCGGGCTCAAATGTTGAATTCACCCCACCCCACCTCCCCCTCCTGCAGACTGACTTAGTTATAGGAGCTGAACCTTTATGGAAGGGCCAGAGGCAAATGAAGGATTCTATAAAGAAGGGAAGTGACCCTGGGGTCCTTCAAGCTGGCTACCCATGAACAAAAATAAATAAATTGGCAGCGACTGGTGCATTCTGATTCATATTTATAATGTAAATCAGGACAATAGCGAGCTCTAAACGCAAGGTTGTGCTTATAAATAATACTGATCTGTATTTAACTTTGACACAGAGAATGAAACGTTAGATGCCTTACAGACAGACAGATGGACTCAGATACATCAACATTGATATCAATATGACAAAACAGTTCTTGATGTTGACAATTATTCATAAAGAAAACATCTTTCAGATAGTAATTTTATAAATTTGATGAATGCATGAAAAAAATCGTCTTTCATGATTATTTTGAAACTGTTCTTTTAAAAAGTTATGAAATCTTTTCAAATCCTAAAAAACACGGCTGAAGATATATCTACTCAATTAGGTCCGTTTTGTTAGCTTTGAGAGGTTCTGTAAAGCCATGGAAATATGAAAAAGATTTTAAAGAATTTGCCTTCTTCTTCAAACCTAAATACTATATTTATGTATCCATTACCAAGGGGGGGGGGGGTCATTGAGAGAATTCCCCCCCATCACAATGGTTAGCCCCTCAATTGCCTCTGCAGTAAAACAAATCCAACTCTCCCTTTGGTCCAAATTTCATTAATTTGAGTAATATTAGGCCATCACAATGCTCCACTTTGCGTGGCTTTGCCCCCTGGAACCCCAAACCTAGAACTTCACAGCTTGCTACAAAATGCCAATCCTGACAAAATGTACTGGCTAGCTAAAACCACTCTTTGATTTGGCATTTTCACAAATTAAAACACACAACAGTTACTGCACAGGGATTTCAGAGAAATAGGCCTAATAATAGTTGCTGATAGTTGGCTTTATTTAAGGTACAGAAATCCTGCAGCTTATTTGAGTGACGAGTTAACTGATTTTACCATGTCTGTATGGTCTGAATATCTACTGGCAGAACATGTCCAGGGTCCTCTTTTTCTACTGGCAAACAGCGAAATCCACTTGCATTTTAGCCAGGAAATAGCCCAAATTTGGAGGCCTGCCGTCCTCTAGAAATTCCGAGAATTAGCACCATTCCGTAAATAGAAATAACTGCTTGCCATCACCTCTCACATGAGGCGGGTACTTTGTGTCATATGACCTAATTGCACACTGACATCCCGACACACGTAGCACTGTGTGTAACATCAAGCAAGGTGCATTGTTCAAGATGCAAGATTCTAATGCCAGATTTTCCCATATGTCACCTTTTAGGTGTTCTCATCATCTGTTCATCAAAACAATGTTTGAAATGTCCCATAATGCTTTTCACTCTGTCTCCATAGATTCCGGTTTGTTTCTTGAAGTATTCTTCAGAGCTGCGAACATAGAGACATAAAGTCCATTTATTTCATGTATTCCATACTGGCTTGTTCACACTTACACTAACAACAGTGCCAATGTACACATACAACCATACACCTCACCCAAACTACCTTTGAAAATTTTGAAACTGTAATAACATCTTGTATCAAGGCCATCTCACACAACTTTCCAGCGGTTAACTCCAGGCCTTACATATCTTCCACCAGAAGTATTTTGAAACAATTCTTTTAACTATTGCTGTGTTAACCTTCCAAAATTTACTAATAATGGTATTACTTGCAAAAAAAACTCATTCCTTTATACAAATGCTGCTTCAGACAGAAATAAATCATCACACAGAATCTTCATAACTGTTCTGTCTTCACACACTGTAATTAACCAAACATCTTGACAAAATGTAGTGACAGACTACCCTACTTACCATGTAATCAGCTCTGACAGACTGGAGAAATTTAAGGTCATGCTTAGAGCAGAAGCATAATTCACAGAGGGAAGTGAAAGACAAAAGCCAAGGACCTGGATAGCAGAGACAAAAGAAAAACTTTGTCAGTTTTGTGCGACAATTTCCCCTTGAATCTGATGCTTAAGCAAATGCTGTTACACGTCACAACTTGAGTCGCTGTCGTGACACATCTGCAACAATTTACGTATGCTTTTGTGTATTGTCTTATTCGGTTAGATTAGCTTCCTTCTATATTTCTGGTATTATATTTCTAAAGATCTGCCCTGACGGTTAAAAGCGTTGATGATAAACCCAAATCATTAAAATAAACTATGAAATGTAATCAACGGAAGACGACATTGTTTCAGCGGTGTGGCTAATTATCTTAAAAGGCACGATACACTTTCTTTACTTTAACAACTTAAAATCTTGACCGTATCTTTATCTAGCTACAGCTGCATTCGAGGCATGAGAGATCACCTAAAATGAACAACTTAAAACTAAAAAGTAAAAGTAAACATACAGAAGTATTTCATTGTTTCTATGAAAACACTGAACAGAAACACAAATTGATTTCAGTTCCTAGTGGCAGTTTTGACATCACACTTTGACAATACAACAGCCTCCTGGTAAACATCTTTAAAACCAAGATAAATCTCGGAAAAAGGAAAAAGTCAAATTTCACTGGTTGTTCGACACATCACTAGGATGCCTGTTACTATCTAAAATAGTAATTATGATGGCTGGGTTTGCTTTTTACAGAGCGAAATGGTTATTTAGAAATATCCCTACCTGTTCCTGTATCTCTGTGAGTTCCTTCGGGTAAAATATTGCAAATCCCTTCCGGCTCTCCACCCTGGCTAGCTCAGCAAGTATCAGGGCGGTCTCATCTGGAAATTTAAATGAAGCACGCAGCTATTAACCAAAGGACGTTCAAATCATTACCACCGGAATGCATTTGCAATTTAATCAACCACAAAATTCCACATGGATGTGAATGCATACATGAATTAAACACTTTTAATGTTACACAAATTTGATCAGTCCACTAAATACTTCACAAGAAATATGTATAGTCGAAGACTGGTTATCTAAGAGTCAAAGACAACAAATGGTAGAAAATTCCTGGTAAATTTCAATCAGAAAAAAGTTAACCCTCCCCCCCCCCTGCATGAAACAATCACAGTCAAGTTAAAGTTCCACTTGTTCTACATTTAAAATATGAGAGTCCTGAAGTAAAAGCAGTACCTCTTTGTGCAAGAGTTTATTAATGTAACAGGATGACTGAATGTACAAAATTAATTTTGATATGTTGTAGACCATTTAAACAGATTCTATCGGTCCAAATTTTATTTGATATTGTATTTCCATAACACTATTTTTTGAGAAATATGACCCTTTCAATATCTGAGGTTCATTAACTAAGCGGCTGTATTTCTCAGTCTAATATTGTCAAAAGGTCAGATCCTGAAATCTGTGACACAAAACTCAATAAGAAACTATAAGACTAATATAACCTCAAATGACAATTTTTACAAATACATCACAAAATTGTTGAGGACAAATAGTATTTAACGTCATCCAAGGATGTTCTGTTGATTATATGAAGTTAAAAGATTATATTTTGGTTGATTTATTAGAATTCATAGAACAACGGATGTAACAGTAACAGTAAGGCCTGCACGGAGGAGCTGTTGTCATTTTCAATTTAGGCTTAAAGGAGCCTTCCAGAGAATTAGCATATTTTAAATGTATCTTCACAACCTCAATAGGGATAGATTCTTTACCAACATGCATTTGTTTTTCCATTTTTTTTTCTTGGACTATGACATATTGTGACTAAAATTCCAAGAAGGCAACAAAAAGAACAAACTTCTGAGATTATGGGTATTAATATATTTGGTGTTTGTTAGAAATTCCTCTTGTGCAACTTTTATCATTTCTCATGAGTCATAAAACGAAAACAGGTAAGATAAACAGTTTTGGTTACAAACCTGTGGAATCTGAAAACAACATCTTCATCGGTGCTTTTGCGAGAGCGGCTAAAGTACTTTCGAAATATTTTGTTCTTATTCTGTTGCAAATAAAAACAAATACAACAAAAACAATGAAAGGTCATTAACTAGGAGTACTTGTGTGAGAATTAAATTTTTGAAAACAAAAATTCTTTATAATATGCTACCAGAGTATAAAGTATGAATAAAACCGCCCTAAATCCTGTCCGTTCCTCCCTTTCTCCCTGTTTCTTCACCTACATTACAAAATGTCATTAGGATAATTTAAACCATCTGTTAACAAATATGCTCCTTTAAGAAAACAGTGATAACCCCACCCCACCACCCCCAGCAGATGCTTGCTATGAATAGTAAATGAAGCACCATTATCCAAGTAGCTGTGTCATGGTAAACCCCACCTATTCAGCGAGTACATATTTTTAAGTTTCTCTTGCTTCAGCCACATTGAGTGCTTTCAACGTCCACAAACTTGTGTAGATTCCTCTCATATCATATGAGCATACATCAAACAGTCAAAGTAAATTACCCTTTAGATGCAGCGTTTTTTAAGATTTTTCAACCCCCCCCCCCCCCCCCCCAAGAGAAAACAATCAAATTAAAACTTTCATTGGCCCCTTTAGGTCTGTTTTTTTTATTTAGATATTTCTACTTGTTAATTTAAAACTTACATCGTTTTTGGCTTTTCCTCTCTTTTCAGTCTGTCTTTCTCTATGATGATACAGAGTTTATCAAACCTCATCTTCATCTCCTTAAACCTCTCCACTAGCTTCATCTTGTTTGAGCTGGAAGAAAATTCTGGAAGAAAGTTCAAGAATAAAAAATTTAAAAAACAGTTAACATTTTGAAGTTTCACAAGTCAATGATGACAAAGCAACCTGAGAAAAAGTCCCATACTAGAATTTGAAAGTGCTGAGTTCAACGCAAATTACCCTTCTGTCACGGCAGCCTCATCATGCACCAGGAAAATGAAACCATCATCTCCGAGCCAATATCCTCTAATTTTGATGAAATCTAACTATCACACACGATGCAATCTATACGTTACATTATGGAATGCGAGATTGCAATACTTTTTGTGGCATTCTTTCATCTTAAAATGTAACCCTCGTTCTCAAGGCAGTCTGAGGTAGTTCATTTTTTAGCAAGGCGTGGGTACAATTGTGAAATTCTAGGCCTTGGTTATCAATGATGAAAAGGCGATTAGTGCAAATTAATCATACATTTTCGTTGTCGTGCTTACGTATACCCCAGGAGAAAAGGGTATAATTTTAACCAGTACCTGCTTTCATGGCAATCTAACGGTACATCACAAAAAAAATAGTGAGGTCCAACAGAGGAGCCTGCCCTCATTGTATTCCACTGGTTTCAATCTATTTCTCATTGAACAACAGAGAAGGTGTAAGCTCATACCATAAAGTTCCATGCAATTTAATGGTAAATAGAAATAGTCAAACATTACCCTGTACCCAACTTTCAAAGTAATCTAATTGTACATCACGAAATGAGAAGGTTAAAATGTCACCCGTGTTGTGATCTTCACATTCTGTGCTAAATCTGACACAATGAAGGCAAATATACTCTTGATAAAGTTAACAAATTTTAATTACGTTCTCAGGCTTCGCTTGACAACCAGAGTGGTGTCATACAAGTAAACAAACTTTCATATCGTTACAACCCGGTACTCTGCTTTCGAGGCGATCTGATATTACATCAAATAATTAACAGCATCAGTAACATGCTACGACGGTGCATCGTAGAACAAAAAGGGTTAATTAGTTTATTTGTGGTTTACTCACCGCTCATGGTCTGTTTCTCCACACCCATCCGATTACTGACCATATAGTCGCACCCTCTCAGCTGACAGACTCTGGGATCCGTGCCGTGTTTGATGGCCAGAGTAGACACAATCGAGGAAGAGCTGGCTAGCTCCCGGGAACTAATCAAGATAACAGGCTTATCTGAATTAAGATTGGAAGTCTGGGAAAATGTAGAGTCAAAAATATCAAACACTAGGATCAAAGAAATAATGCAGTCTCTCGTGTACCAAATGCAGGAAAGTCATTAATGAGAACAACAATGTACCACTTGTGACCACTGGTCAACTTAAAAGAACAGATCACATGGCAGAATCAATAAAGAGATCTTAGAAACAGTTCCAAGCTCACCCCTGTACCAAAGCATTAAAGTAACGGTTCACATGATTATTTTGAAATTATCATGGGGTAGGTATGTGTTTCTTCATTACCATTTCTGCATATACCCCACCTAAGAATGAACACAAAAAGCATGACAACAGTTGCCATGGTGATGTTGAACTTACAACTCACCAGTGATGAGTTGTTTGTTAGATTTATTTTTTGAGATGGATGTAGAGGAATATTAGTGACATTGAATCTCTTCTCTCCGTTCTCCGTCGAAACATCAAATCCTTGTGATTTTGTACCCTCTTGACTTGTCCTACTATTGCACTGCGTCCCAGCCATGTCTGCAGGACTTTTCCTTTTAGCGGCCATTTTCTTTCTGAATTCTTCTTGTTTTTCCTTCTGTTTCCTCAACCTCTCTTCCTTCTCCAATTGTTCTTTAGTCAGAGTTGACGTCTGCTCTTTGTTAAAGTTATTAAAAGGTTTATTCGATGGGAAATGGCTTTCAGCGAGAAGATCATCTTCAAAGTTAAGATCAAAATTTAAGTCCATATCAACTGTATGACTATTTGACATTGTTTCTCTTGAACCATTTACTCCCTCTCTAACGTTTTTCACAGGTTTCCCCACATTTTTGTTTCCAACTTTTGCTTTGTTCCGTTCGTTTTGAGAGTTCAGATTGCTTCCACGTTTGACTATCCTCGTCTCTCGCCCGCGGTCTGATTTCCGTACGGCAGATGCTTTGCTTGATATCGATGATGACCTTTGACCTTTACCTTGTGAATATTCATTTCTCTTCTGAGGCATTACCATATTCGTTTCGACGTCACCCTCTGAATCTTCCTCGGTCGAGTCTGACTTTAAGACGGCCCTCCTGCCGAGTCTTAGAATCCTCTCGGCTTTACTCTCTCCGCCTCTACGGTTTCTCAGTCTCTTGCAGCCGGTCCCTCCGATGATGTTGTCCACGTTAATCGTGTTCTCAAGATCGCAGCGGCGCGAATCGGCTGTTACGTTTTCCACCTCTGTTACATCGCCCTCTCCGTCGTCGACAAAGCTATCTTCGGCGTACGTCTCGTCCTGCTGGGGAGCTTGAGAGAAGATGTTGTCGTTGATGGGTCCCTTGTGGGACATTTTGAAGCGATTCCTGCCGGGATGTAGAGCCCTGTCGCCTGCTGGGC
>KN893393.1:1037-24677 GCA_000934455.1 Apostichopus parvimensis | reverse complement strand
AAACTGCTGATAAAAAAAGACAAAAAGAAGAACCTGTCTTGAATTTAATCCCCATTTTATAAATACAAGAGAGACTAGAGGCTATCAAGATGTTACACCATACAGTTATAATTATTGTGCTTTACACAGAATATCTGTATCATCTGTCAGAGCTGTAGAGCGTAAATGGAATTTCATTGCACATTGCATCATCAAGAATATCATGGTTACCCCCTGATAGATTGTCATCGTCATTTCCTGTTTTGGGATGTCATGGTTATAATAAGGACAAGCAAGATCTGGCTATGGTGTAATTGTCACTCCTACTCAGTTTTTGTTTTGGTTTACATAGCAGGGGCTCTCGCCCCCTCTGAGATATGAAAGTGAGACAAGAAACTATAACTCTCCGGCTATTTTAATCTGTGTAATTCATGTCTAGACTGAAGGGTGTAAGTTGTTGTTTACAAAATACTTGAAATTTATCAAATTAATAGAATTAATAGTTTTGACAGGAAGTTAAGAAATGAAATTTGGAACAAAATCTAGACACCTTTATAACCATCTACCCCCTGCACTTCCCCTCTGTGTTTATTCTAGGGCTTCCATTAAGGATTAAGATGGGCAAGGTAACATTTAAGGCAAGATACCAATAATTGGTAACATACCTTAAAAATTCTCTTGCTTTTATTGTTGAAATGGCAGGGCACTACAGCCATTTTTCATATGTAAAATTGGGCAACAAGGCAAGTTTGAAAGAGCACCCAAAGGATTGATGCCAAAGTGCAGAAAACAGGATGCATCACTTTTTACTTCCATTTATTTGATTTAGCATATTTTTGCCCATGTGATAAAAAAGTAAATAGTTGAATTTTAAGTCTAGATGTTGTAGGAAGATATTCATAATATCTGCAGGGAAAATCCCTTTGTCAGATTGTCCTTGGCATAGCAGAAATGGATTTCTTGCTCTGAAACACTGCAGAGTAATTAGAGACCAGAATTTGATTAAGCAGGTATCGCATCGCAAAATATGACTCACTTGCTATGCAATTCTCCAAATGTACTGAGTAAAAATGCGATGCAGTATATTTGCCAAGTTATTTGTGTAAAAAAAATCACACATAGCAAGGATCGGCCGGTAATAGGCAATATTCTATATGAATATTTTGGGAAGAAACACAAAGAACGAGCTGCAATATGATTCATTCGTATTTGCAATAAAACCTGACATCAATCAGACTAAAATCGTTGAACAACTCGAACTGATCTCTACACAGCTAGCTATGTGGGTACGTGTGTCATCAAGATTTGTCACATTCATTGAAAACAGTGTTGGACAGTTGGAGTTACATTATACTAAACATTTTTCTTTCCGCACCAGACTGTGGCGTAATTATACAGCAAGGCACTGCGAGTCATACACTTCACTCTGCAGCTACGGTAACATCCAACAATTTCCCACAAATTCATAAATTGTCTCAACACATTCCATGTTGTGCTCAAAACAATGTCACAAATGTGATGTGATAGTCTTAGAATCAATTCAACGGTAACTTCAAACTGTTATAGGGCTTCTTGTCCAAACTTGTGACAACAAGGCCTAACGTTATGATATTGAGTGCACACATATGTTAGCCTATATAGCACAAACTTTGCTATCCCTACACGGGATAGTAACATTGCTAGAAGTTATTGTTATCAATATACTTTGTACACCACAGATGCAAGAATGTTTCCAGACAATGGATAAGGCCGGGACTGTAAGCAATCAAATCATGGGAAATTTGTAAACACATCATTGACTATTTTTAGCTTGAAAATCTCTTTAATAGAAATATTGTTAACTCTGTACCTACACTGTTTGATTGTTATTACAAAAACAAAAAAACAAATTCAATCATAGGATTGAAGAAATTTTGGATCTTTTGAGAAGGTGTGTTTTTTTTTTAGGAAGAGAAAGAAAGTTGTTCATCTCAAAATGTGTTTTGTTATGTTTTGCATATGACTAGATGTGAGTGTGTTTACTTGGGGTTTATTTATGGTCAAAAAATTTGAAATTCCATTGCCGGGTAAAAATTGCTTCTCAAAGTTGGTAAATAGCTATACAAAACCAATTATGTGTAGCATTTTTTGCTGCACAGCAATAAAGCACAAAGTCGAACGCTGTTAGAGACTAATTTATCTTTATAGTTCTGTAGGAAGCATAAATGGTTTCCTCCTGTCATCATATTACAAGTTTTGTTTAGCTGTAATTATAATACCAAGCAGTTCTTGGTCGTATAATATTTAATGTTCTTCAGAGTTGTGTTTCATATCCTTCTCTTCCTTCACTTGTTTTTTCCTGGAAATATTTGTTATGTACTTATAATACAAAGTCAGGCAAACAGGTTTTACATTGGAAGTTTTGAGGAAGCAATATGTCACGGAATAAACATCCCCCTTGAAGAAAAATCCCTCTCCTACCCTGTTTGTTTCCTTGTCATATTTTATTACATTAAACTTGATTATAAATTGATAACTATAGACTTTCTTAAAGAAAACAACATACCTTTACTTTCTATCAAGTGATAATCAAGTAACCAGATATTGTGGCTTTGCCATAAAACAGCAGGGGAGACCATGAAAACAATGAGTAATTGAGGTTTTTTCCTTATTTATTGAGAAAGAAATTGTGACATCTAGAATTCCTGTATTTGAGTTTCCCAATATCATCATAATCAATAAGATTTTGTATTGAGGGGGTAAATGGCCAAACACTTGTGTAAAATACAGTGTGGCCCAATTAGCAAGGAAGAGGAAGAAGAAGTTTTGTCTCATAGTATTTGTATAACAAGCTCCATATGCACAAAGGACAAGGGGAGGGAGAATGGTAAAGGTGGTGGGGATGGTACAACTTCTGTTTAATCTTGAAAATCCTGTCAATTTACGAGACTTTTTTTTTGTATCTGAAAATGCCAGAAGCTTGGTTGGTGTATTTGTTTGCTAGGAAACAAAGTTTTAAATAATACAATGGCTTTCAATTTACCTTGTAGGCTTATCTCAATTAAATTCCCAATCCAAAGTTCTAATACCCTTTCCAATTGATGAAACTTGGTCATCTCTGTTCATAACCAGCCGCTAATTAGATTTATATGGCAGAACAAAGATTATGAAAGTTCGACCTACCATGACCAGATTTGCTCCTCCTGCCATATTCAGTATCATAGTGTTCAAATTTAATATAAATTGCAGCTGCCAAGCAAGTGGAGGGGGTATAGAGGCATACGGGAAAAGTTATAAGGGATGGGTAAAAGGGGTTGGTCAATTTCTCCCTGACTTTAGCTTCCATTCTACTTCCTTTAACCGGTCACATCTGGAGGAATATGTCTTGAAATTAAAAATCAATAGGTTAGCACATGTAGATATAAATGGAGGTAACCAACTTCTCTACTTTCATGGTTTTTCTTCCTTCTCCTTGTTAGCCACATTGTAGTACAAGCTATTTTTTTTTTAATGGAGAAGAATAACGGTGAGTCTTTTATACTTCATTTAGAGGACTTGAAACTTTGTAAACATCTCATTTTTCTGAAGTCTTGGTGAGTTTCATGACTTGTCATGGTATAATCATTTATGTGGACATGGTCTCACAGATTCAAATGATGATGATGATGATGATGATGTTATTGATTCATGAGAAGCCCTTGCTCTGGGAATATTAGTGGGAAGAATGCTAGCTATATACAAGTGACCTTCTAATTCTATATATGTCAAACCAAGGAGTTTGTAAGCAGCTACATGAAAACTTATTTGTATGCTGCCCTCTATTTAGTTTAGTGTAGTAGACTCAGAGTCAGAGTTAGAGGCGTATAGAGAGAGTTGAGACATAGAAGGTTTAAAGTCAGATGATTAGAAGTGCCGTTTTGTATCCGTTAAAAGTTCTGTACCTATGCGTGACTATAGTAAAACACTATATAGTGAGTTGCCGTTAGCGTTAAATGTACCGAAACCCCTCTGGCATTAAAACAAGGAAAAGTTTTTGTGTTTGTTATATACACATTGTAAGAACTCCAAAGTACATGTTTAACCTCACAAAACAACAGAGCACACTAGGAGATGTTCAGTACTATTTGTTCTTGAGAAACATAAAAAAATATTGCAAACATGTTCTATCACAGAATTTCACTTTAATTATGATTAATTTAAGTTTGGAGGTTAAAGCAGTTTCACAGTTTTGTTTGACTTGGTTTGCTATACTTATCCACTCCCCCACAATCAATATCTCTTCCAACAGTCCCTTCTCATCCCCACCATTCCCCACCCCTGGTAATAGACATTTCTGGTCATCATACCCACTTAATATTTGATGACATAGTTCATTGCTTCAGTGTCTACTGAATTTATTCCATAGAAGGGTGAATGTTTGCTGGACAAACCCAACCCCTTCCCATCTGACATTTTCCACTGCTTCACTTGACATTTGTGTAGTGATTAAACAGCCACAGTAGTAACCGCAATACGTTTTGAAGCCTAGAATATAGCAGTTTGCTAAAAGTTGACTGTTTTGAATATTGGACAATAAGAATATTGGACAATAAGTTGGCTAATGTGCTCCGATATGAATATCTGTGATTACCTGCATTGTTTTATTAATAATATAATAACAATAGTAACAGAGGTACATAAGGTTTTTAAGGACTGCATGCTCAGCAAATGTACTCTAAAGGTATCAGTAACTTGTTAGGATGACGATACATACAGTGGCAACAAGTGACTACCCAGGTCATTTTTGAGAAGAGTCCAAGAAGTTGAGTTTCAAGCATTGTTTTAATTTCATTCTTGTGGGAGAAGTTGAATAACTGGTTCCTGATGGTTCAGAGGGTCGTAGACGAGAAGCGTCTCGTTATGATGTGCCTACATTAAAGTAGTTAACCTGTTTGTGGTCCGGGCCTGCTCCATTACTGCTCTGTTGTTGCTCTGTTACTGTTTTGTATGCTGCCAGTTCATCTTGGTTTGTGCTTGTCGGGATGTGGAATATATTGCAGGCTGCAGCTAAACAACTTGGATGGCTTTTTTGTCATTTGCTTGGCTTGTCCAACCCAAGGTCGCCCCTCCAGGCCCCCAAGTAGTGCTTTACAAAATTTGTATGTTATGAAAATGGCAGTACATTATTCCCTGGGCCCCTAATTGACCCTGGGCCTCAGACTTTAGTCCTCCTGAATGTTTATTCTCAGGTGGGCAGCAAAGACAGCCCTTAAGGAATTTACACTTCAAGTGAGAATAATTGTGTCAGAAAGTATTGATTATGATAATACCTTTCATAGGTGTCATTTGTGGTAGAGTAACATGATCTGGATTGCTTTTGGGAAGATGCTCAGTGCATGGATTGTATAGGGTTGTACACTAATTGAGATATGACAACAATTTAAAGAATGTATTGTTTACCATGACAAACACAAATGAAATAGAAGAAGTTTGTAGTCTTAAATATTGTATTAGTAGCTGAAAAATGGTATAAAAAGAACATAAAGACATTTAAATTACAACAATAATTATGGGCAAGTGAGAAATGTAGTTCATGCAATGGATAAAAGGTATTGTACTAGTCCTGTTCTTAAATAGATTTAATTTTATGTAGATTTTCAGCATCTTGCAGTTAACATGTAGTTAAAAATAAAGAGTAGCTATTTATCATATTAATCCCATGAGCATAACTTAATAAAAAACATTGCCATTTCCATTTTCCAGCCTAATAACATGACTTTCAGTATTTCATATAGATTTTATATAGATACTTTCATTAATTCACAAAAGTTTAGTTGATATGATTTTTGTCATACATACTTGGACATGTGTATTAACTCACTTTCTTCTCATGGCCTGCCAAATAACCATTTTTTTTTTAAACTCATATCTGGATTATTTTTGCAAGAATTGTAACACAAAAGCCCCAAGAACATATTTCTTCAATGTTAATAGAACAACATCGGCTTCCATTCTCACTCAGTATCATCTTAAACATACCTACATACGTTTACCATTCATATATTGGTTAATCACCAATTGTTTTACCATACAAAACCATACAGTATAACCTTGTGAATTATACTCTTGGAATAAAACTCCTCCTACCATTAAGCCTACTTACAGATCCTGAGGAAACTGTTGTTTTGCTTTTGCTACCCCACATCTTTGCAACACCATATCTGCATCCATCAAACTCTCTCCATCTCTCGTATTTCAAGTTTACTCTGAAAATACATCTGTATTCAAGAACTGAACTCCTAATGGACATTTGTGCCACAAACGTCTTTTAGACGGATACCAGTGCAATACCAATGGTCAATACGATCACTAACATCATAATTTGACTCTCCCTTCTTAAAACCTCTTTCCACTTTCAGTCAAATGACGCTCGCATGTCCTAGTTCTTTATCCTTGGTAAGGTATGTTCAAGTTGCAGTAACATAATTAACAATTGATTTATACATGATAGTAGAACATCATAAGTGCATCAGATAAAAGAAATGACACAATAAATGCAATTCCCTGAATGACATCAAATGTCATTAACTATCTACTCATCCTGAGCATTAAATGTTGATTGTTACAAATCTCAGTGTAAATCAAATGAGCAATACAAATGATATTAAAGGATTGTTGAACTTTCCTTTGCATTTTTACAAACAAATTCTTTTTCAACTTGAGGCTTGAGTAAAATAGATGATAATATTATTACCAGGTTATGCCCTAAACATATGAGGCAAAAGTTTCAGCAGATGGCTTTGAATAATTACAAAACTATAAATACTTGCAACTTTCTGTCCTTTGAGGACCTGGAGAGCAAGTGGAGATGCTGTTTTTTTAGGGGGTGGGGTGGGGTGGGGGTGGGGGTGGATGAGGAAGGCATTCTGCCAATATACCAGACAATGGCATGATTACTCACTAATTTCATGACATTTACATGTATTCATTCAACTCAGGTTTAGTGCACTCTTCACTAACTAGATTAACACATAACAGTTTGTATCTGTTATGAAATAGATAAGTAATTCTTCTATTTGTTTATGTCGCAGTAAACTTCACTGGACAACATTTTGTATTTTTAGTGTTCGGCAAGTTAAACTATTTTCAATTGGATTATTCAGCAAAGAGAAATTGTCATTGCAAGACGAGTTGATTGTGTTTTGATATTCAAACTCCCAAACAGTAAATAAGGTAAGACAGCCTTCAGAAGGCTAAGACAATACCACTTTTTGTTATCAATCATTAATTAAACTTGTTAAAACTTAAGTATGATCCTGATCCACTCTTTCATGCCAAAGTGGGCTAATTAATAGTAAATATTTTAGGTTGGCTCAAATTTCCTGCCAATCTCTCAACCCTGAAAGCTGCGGGTCCTGGGAGGGAGAGGGGGGAGGGGGAGATCAGATGATCTGTCGCAAAAAGGAAATCCTCTGAACTATATTCTTTAAGAGATGAACGTACAGATACCTCGTCTGCTTAATACTGCATATTCATGTAAGCGACACTTCTTACAATTGATTATTATGGCACAAGTCCTCTGTCTAGGTGTAAATTCACTGTTAAAGATTCTTTAATATGACATTTAATGAATTACATATCTAGTTGATTATCTGGAACCAGTGGCGGAGCGTCCATACAGTCAGGGGGGCGGATGCCCCCCTGACGGACTCAAATGGACTGCTGGCGCCCTTTTCAGCTTTTTACTACTTTTTACTTATTCGCGATTATTGACTTTTTTTATTGCGCTCTTATCTACCTATTGACATTTGTCACATTTTGTTGGTGTAATTTTCTGACAAAATGGCGATGACACCTATTTATTCTTCGTTTATATGCAAATAAGCAAGGCCCGGAAAGGGTCATTTCCTGCGATCTAGGGAGTATCTTTACTCAAAAATTTTCTGTACGCTCCGTGCCAACCTGTGGTGGCGCTCTGCTTAGATAGTGTCGAAAGCGCCCCTACAGACCATTCTCGCCCCCCTTGACCAATACCCCTAGCTCCGCCACTGTCTGGAACAATTGTTTTTGTTTTTGTCAAGAAGAATTGGCGATGTAGGTTATTAGTCTTATTTATTCGGTTACTGAAATTCCCATTTATGCAAGAAGAGGTTCTGACCTGAGCTAATCACATTAACATATTTCCTATTGTGGCTTTTTAACAATTTACAAAATTGATGTATTTGGAGTTCTCCAAGATCATGTCTGGCATACTCTCTTCAAACCATCACCAGCATCGTAGTCTATGCTCTAATTCGAACCGGTGCATACAGGTATAGACATCAGGACCCCATACTGACGTTTAGACCTGTTTGTTAATTATAGCACTGTTTG
Organism: Apostichopus parvimensis; assembly: GCA_000934455.1. Lineage (NCBI taxonomy): Eukaryota > Metazoa > Echinodermata > Holothuroidea > Aspidochirotida > Stichopodidae > Apostichopus > Apostichopus parvimensis. Next base: position 16,367 of record KN893393.1, on the reverse strand, counting down.
CATCATAATAATCAGATAGATTTATTAACCTAAATTTCCAGAACAGACATGAAGAAAACTGTTTCAGCCTCAAGTGCAGAAGTAGTGAGCATTTAGAGGTATACCACAGTGGTGCATCTGTAGTAACAAATGCTATAGGAATCCTTTGAAAAGTTGCAAAGACCAGAAATACCTTATATTCATCCTATACATTCTGGCTTGAGTTAATAAGCTCCCATTTACCGTTTCCTTGATTGGGCAGCCAAGCATTCATTGTACCGTTTTGCATATCGTCGCCATTGACACTGTCCGTTTCTTCTGGTGCAATAAGAGTGCTGAGTGTAGCAGTCTTCCCGCTGGTAGAAGGTACATCCATCAAACTGTTGGCATTGAGATGGGTCAGGAGCTCCACAGTACTTACGTACCTGAAAAAAATACACACACAAATAAATAATGTTTGCAAGAGGAACACATTATAGTCACATCAAGACACACTTTGTTATGAAAACTATGTCAAAGGGATAAAAGTTGTTTAAATATAGTCACAATTTTACACCTCATTTTCTGCCACTCACAGACTACATATTGATCTACTAAATCTCACTTTCTTATGTGTGTTTGGATATTTTGACAACTTAATGATGACCTTTGACAATTTGAAAATGTCAATTTAAAACAGTGTTAGTTGATACAAATTCTTCAAATTTATATCTGTCACTTTGTTGAATTTTGTTTTGTTTTTTTGTTATTTTTGCAGCAAGAAAATCATAATGTGAACAAATCAATGATTTAATTCACAAAAGCATTCATTTGTAGTGGGTTTGGAAGAGAAGTGGAAATAATTAACTGATGCATGACTACCTTCTTCCCCTAATTCTAATTATCTCTTAATTAACAATTATATAGTTGATAATGACAATTTCAGCAATAAGTTCCACTTCCCCTTTCAAGCTGAAAAGTTCAGTGTTATAGTTACATTAAACTGCCATGTTCCACCTAAAACAATCTTCTGACACCTAGTCTTACCATTAAACTTTGGAGTTTGAACAACACTGCAGTTCACAGCCTGTGATCTACAATAATCACTGTTCAGATCTGATCATTATAAAACCAATAATTTTTCTAAAAAATTTCAAGATGTTCATGCAATCAGCCCCCCCCCCTCTCCCATCCAGCTCCCTCATATGGGAGCAAAGGCATGCCCATGTCAGTGATTATTGGAATTCTAACGCATTGATTCCTAATTTATATGGCATGAACATTCTTTATATAAACTCAAGGTGTTATAATTTTTTTTTTCCAATTTTTTTCCATCATTATCGAATACCAATGTTTTCTGAGAAATGCTCCCATTTTCCACCATTATCGAATACCTGATGTTTTCTGATAAATGCCCCCAATGGTTGCCAGGTACTTGTCATAAGGACACTAATACACTATCCCATGAATGCCTATTATTACAAAAATTCACATCATGTCATATGTGTCTTGTCACTAGCATTGTTTGAATTGGAACAAGGAAAGTGATATGCAATTAAGGATTCTGGCTACCTCACATGGTGGTGTACGGGAACATTCCTGTTCAAAATCGTTACGAAGCATTTTCTTCTGAGAACTTGTGACTTGGTTAAATGGTGCATTCCATTTGCAGAGATTGGTGATCAGCTTGCCGCCAATTTCCTTAGCTAAAAGGAAAGAGAGAAAGAAGGGGGGGGGGTGGAAGAATAGCAAAAAGTAGTTAAATTGCTATTAATCTATAACTAAATAAAGTGAAAACAATAATTGAATAAAAAAAAATATTTAATTTAATTATGTCATGTATGTCAGTCATATTGGGATCATGGTTTCATGCGTGTGACCACATGACACACAAAGGCAATAAACTAGTCCTGTTTTTAAGCTTTGAAGTGAAGGAATACTATTATTCATGTATATAAAACATATTTATATCTATATCAATACTTCACCACTCCTTTCCTTATCTTCACACATTTCTTTCCGCTCACCCGACATAACCAGATTAGTCTTTTGTTACTGACACTTTGACACAGCATTTATGCCATAATTTAGCCTAGGCTCCTATGGTTATCCCAATATCTTCATCAATACTCGTCTTTAATATTTTATGTCTTCTTCTCTGTCCTGCTCCTTCCCTTCCTCCCACTTTCCACTTTGGCATGTAGGGAATAGTTCCATCTTCCCTCTCCTCTCCTCAATTCCCATCTCCCCCCCCCCAAGAAAATGAATCTTGTACTACACACAAATTGTGGTTTTCTCAAACAATTTCTCATAGGGAAAGGGGTTCCCATTCTCAGATAACCCATGATATCAGCCACCATTTGTCCCCCAACAATGTGACATCTGGCAGGCTATGGTCCTGTGCCAGTTGGTCTTACCTGTAATAAGATACCTTTCATCCACGGTCATATTTGTGACACCACACATGCTATCATATCCAGATGTGGTAATATTTACTTCATCGTCCTCTTTGATGGCGATGTTGTTTCCAAGGGTGCGATAAACTGTATTCACTTGCACCTTGTACACAATATTCATTGGCATGTCTGGATTAAACCCACCATAGACTGGGGTCCTTGTGAGAATTTTGCCTCTGAGTACTGTGGGAATTTAAAATAATTAATATTGAGACACTAAGGAGTGGTAATGTATGGAACAGAAGTGATCAAATTAGAATATAATTTATTTTTAGTAATTAAATACTTTCACAAGAGATCATTTTTTATCTTATGAAGACTAGCTGAATTATGATTTTGGTTTCATTGATGCTATAGTTTAACATTATTTATTTATCTGTATGTACTGCACTGTATAGACCTTCTCTTTAATACTTGCCATCATTCATTGCCTCAGTCTTTAGATTCACAAAGTGAATTTGAAATTTTCAACAGTCTTTGTGACTGTTGTCAGTATAGAAAGCAGTAGTTTGCAGCCAATTTTCTTACTTCAAATTTGAGATGCATTACGACGCATGTGAATATATCACATTCATTGGTACACTGTTCAATCCAAATCCCCTTAAAAGTTGGAACCCTACTTGCTTCAAAGAAAGAATTAAAATTGAGAAATATGAAAAGACATAATCTTTTCAATGTGCATATTTATGGAATCACAACTGTTTGCTTCAAGTTCACTTTGGTAAAGACTGACAATTTCAACTATCAGATCTTGAAACTTCCACTTTTTTGTAGCAGAATTGACTGCCAGTTTTCACGAGTGAAACTAAAAAGGTGTTTGTTTTGCATCAGTCAAAATAAAATCATCCCTGGACAATCCATCTGAAGTTTACATTTTGCATAACTAGTTACTCATACCAAAGTTAAAATAATTGGGAGATACAGTGATATAGTGGGTTTAGATAAATAAGAAGGCAACGCAAAATGGGAACAGAATTGGAAGAGAATGATAAGACCAAGAGAAACATTTAATGTCATCTACATTATTAAAACCTTCAAGGAAATTTTCCTCACTTAGACATTCGATTATCTTGTGTGTTTCTTTAATATGTCTGACAACAGTTTGGAGAGTAAAGACCTCCAGAAAAGTACTGTTTGAAAATGTCTAGCAATTATAGCGTGCTATAATTTGGGGCCTATACTGACTACCTTTAAGTGCAAGACAAAATCAACAGTTCATTTAGTTCACCAAAATCCATACTAGGGAGTGATGAAATTAGGCATACATTAACAAAGTGTTGCAAATGAATTAGTACAATATGTTTGATACAAAGTTTCTACATTAAATTACATATTAATTGATAATATATTATTAACTAAAGCAATGATTTTAATCACACAAGATAGCTTGGTTAGACATATATAGGCCTGATTATGTATAAATATTACACAACTTGGTCACAGTTACTTTTACTTGTAACCCAATATGAAATACAGCTTTAACTAGGTCACTTACCAAATTCAGAATCACAGAAGTCAGTCTGCGGATGTTGTGGCATACACATGCAGGAAAGCACAGATTCTATGCAAAGAGCAACTACTGCTACCAACACTACTACTCTCGTCACTGCCATGATCTTGAGATTTCTTTGTTTTGGTATCTTGATGAATGAAAAACCAAAGTCTAGTAATTACTGCTTGATGAGTCTAAAAGGTCTCTTCAATCTGGTAATAAAAGAAACTTTTACTGTAACTTTATCAGTGATGTCTCCTTGGGCACTCACTGCAGTTGGTATAGTAGTAGTCTAATGTAAAACAGTACAGTGGGTATATTGAAGTGAATGCAGATTCTAACAATACTAGCAAATGGCTCTACCACAGAGAAGAGTAAAACCAGTGAAAGCTGATTCTAGTGTGACTGTAATGCAAGAATTTTTCTTGATAATATAAAGCGGAACACATTTATGCTGAAAACCTGTGTGTCTCTGATATTATATAGCCTTTTGATTTGCAGGATATAGTTAACAACCAACCTGTTTCCAGTAACCGCTTGGGGGGTTATGGCCTTTTGTGACGTCAAAGAAATTTGATATAGAAATGCATAAAAAACATCATAATCTGAAGTAAAGGTGAAGTTAGATATTTGATAATTGTTTATCCATTTTTGGGGGTCAGGTAGCCAGCTCTGAGCAGACACAGGAATGTCCTTTTATAGACACGTACACCCTCACTTCTTGGCAATTTTCATCTCAGCCATTATTTTGGAAGGATTTCCATACATTGTCAAGATCTTATTCTGCTTTTCTTGCAGGACCACCTGTTATTCAAGGTCGGGATGTCACGACCTTCCTTTGAACGTGCGCGTAAGCACAGCTGTGACGTTCATCAGGACTGACGAAGTTTCCCAGGAAAGAACTTTATGGAGGCTTTGAAGAACCTTTCACAGTAAGTGATAGAAATGTATTCTTGTCCCAACTTGGGGATATTCTGGATGATCAACCGGTAGTTAATGGCGTTTAAACTTTTCTGTCAGTGACACATACTCATTTTGGATTGTTATAAGGGTATTTCTGTTCCATAGAAATATCCTCTGGGAGAAAGCCAATACACTTATTGTGATGATTGGCAGGTCTTATTCTCTCTCATAATTTTTTATTTGTTTATATTGTGAAACCTTTTAGTGATAGGCTTCCGGGTTTTATGGTGTATAGGTTTGTGATAGCAAATGGGTAGCAAAATCTTATAAGAAAACATACACACCCACCCAAAAAAAAGCCCACTCACCTGTTCAAATGAAAAGGAAAAAAATGAAACAAAGGAACATAGAATAACAAATAAATAGGAAGGGGAAGCAGAAATCATAATATGTATATTTTGTTATTTCTTGGTTTTCTGTTTTTGGTTTTGTGATCTCTATAATTTCCTTAAACACACTATTCAAATTCAAAATGAGTCAGTGTGTTGTTTGTTAAGTTGGTATTATTTAACTATTATATAAATAAAGTAAGTTCCATCTGAAGTAAAAATGACAGTGGATAAAACAGGTGTTTTGTGACCTTTTGTAATTCCACCTTGGTGATTAATACCTTGCAGCAAAATGATTTTTTTACCACAATTTGAACAAGTGTTGTCATATGCAGGACATTTCAATTTTGTCTCCCACAACATTGACAATTTTCAATCCATTTCATTCATGAATTGAAGAGAGATGCTTTGTTGACAACATTGACTGTGTCTTGACTGGTGTTGCTTATGTCTTTGACTTGAGCCACTGATACTTCAGCTGATATTGATATATCTCCTGAATTGATATATATCCATATTTTGGATATATCCCATAAACTAATCTGTCACATATCATCTAATCCTTTAAAGATCCAAAATCACATGTAGATAATACTAGTCTCATTCTGACAGCAAACTTGTTAGGATCTTTAAAACAATTATTAAATTTGAACCTTAACATTTATCTGACCGATGAAATATGCATGATGCAAGAATATGTGACATGCCAGCACACTTGGTTTCTGACTCATAAGGTCATGCATTGTGTATATCAGGTGCCAATGAGCCTATGTATGTGATTAAATTTACCATTTTTTCATCTTTTTTATTTCACTCTGTCCCTGTTACATAACTGTCCCATAGAAATTAAAATTTATTATTTGGCCCTGATGTGGCACTAATTTTGATAGCCAATTTTTTTGCCTACTTGGTCAAAACAAGGAAATGGTGTAGATAGGTATCTGTAACTTAGTCTTGAATTAGCCTATAACATTGCACCCCCCTAATGCTGTACGTCACTTGTGGTTTACAAACAATAGATCTTTCACTCAGTTTCAGCAACGATACAAACTCTAGCAAAATAATTAGTAAAGCTAATGGATAAGCAAAACTTAGCTGACGACTTCATTGTATATGGCTTATGTTTTACTCATTTAGGCTTAGCCTTTGTCGGTACAAATCATACATGACCTTGTTGATAGGCTATCAAAGCACTGTATGCCGCAGTGACTTAGCTACGTGACAATCTAACGTTGTCTCTAATGAGCTGTTGACGTTAGCCTAACATGAAGGCCTGTCGAGATAAAATGGCAACATAAACATTTAGATTAGTGCCACTGATGAAAATTAAATATCTCACCTCTGACACAATGTTTAGTGAACTATCGTGGGCTAATCTAAATGAGATACATAACAATTGACTCTGTGTTTGACATGCTGTGACCACTCTCAGAGATTATCATGTAAAAATAGTACACATTCAATCATATAATCTATATATCTAGAGTTAGAAAAAAGACATATTTTTGTTATCCATATAAGGGTCTTTGGAATATTCCTTTAGGTCAGTGGCGGAGCTTCCATACAGTCAGAGGGGGCGGATGCCCCCCTGACGGACTCAAATGGTTTGCTGGCGCCCTTTTCAGCTTTTTACCACATTTTACTTATTCGCGATTATTGACTATTTTATTGCGCTCTCAAATACCTATTGACATTTGTCACATTTTGGTGGTGTAATTTTCTGACAAAATGGCGATGACACCTATTTATTCTTCGCTTAGCTGCAAATTAGCAAGGCCCGGAAATGGTCATTTCCGGCGATCTAGGGAGTATCTTTACTCAAAAAATTTCTGTACGCTCCGCGCCAACCTGTGGTGACGCTCCGCTTAGATAGTGTCGAAAGCGCCCCTACAGACCATTCTCGCCCCCCCTGATCAATACCCCTAGCTCCGCCACTGCTTTAGGTATAATATAAGTAAGATTACACATGAATCATGTAAGATGCATATAATGAGATGAATGGATCTCTCATCTCTGCTTTCATTGGCTTCCTGTCTTTCTTGAATATTCATAGAAATTATAATGTCAATGAACCCTTCAATTCCTTGCACACAACCATCCCATAATTGATATACATCCTGGCTTAATTCTATCATGTGTCAGAAATAAAGAAGAAAATACCTCAGGTTATTTTCATATCACGTTTTATACTTGAATGTTTCGTGGAATTTTCTGGATGTAAATATCAAAGTTGACATCCTGTCCGATTGGTGCTTTAATATCAACAAGGGAGTTGTGTGTGGTGGGATCCCTTTTGATAAACTATTAAGTGAGGATATGGAGGGTAAGCTGGACCAAGGCTGATCCTCTCCTCTTCCTCTCACTGCCACTCTTGTGACCTAAAGAGGATCTCTTAGTTCTCAACAGTCACTTAAAGGAAAACACATGCACTTGAAGCATATATTTAACCATGCAACTGCATAATGTAACCAGAGTTACTTTTACAGTTGTACATGTAGACTACACTACAATATGCTGTGTTCATTGATTGAGTGTTGCATTTTTAACATGAAAGTAGCCATATCATGACTCTCTAGCATATTTGGGATCAATATACCGATGATTTTAATGACTCTACTGTACTTTGTAACTTAATTTCATTGTTATCATTGTCAATTATACATGTATTTTATAGTGGACACAAAAGGAACCATTCTAAATAATAAATAGTACATAATTCTGAGCAATTCTTACCTAGTATTAGATACCTTCAATTTACATGGCTTGCTATATATGAAAATACATTGTGTATACTAAATGGATGACTCAAGGCACAAAATTGAGTGTGATATGTTGTAGATCGGTGAAAACACTGCTATCAGTAGTGTTGCAGTGATATTGTTACTATCAGCGTTGGCCGATAACCCATATATAAATTCCAATATTGGCCAATACCAATCCGCTACCAGTAATAATAATAACAAGAGGACAATCCATGAAGTTTCAGATCTCATGACCTTACTCTTGTTTGTTTGTTTGTTTATTTATTTGATTTTCCACAGATCTATAATAAATAGACACATGCAGAGGGAAGTCCTCTAAAAAGCCAATACAGGCTTAACAAGGTAAAGGACTCCCAAGAAAAAAAATATATATACATAAATGAAAATATAATTAATGTCTTAATAAGGAATAATTAATAACACAATATAAACGATGTATCTTGGGTTCCTAATTTTGCTAAAGAGTACCCCATGCCCTTTGTCCACACAGTTAGTTTGAATTTGTATGGACTTGTGGTGAAGGAGGAATCCGCAATATAATTTTTCGCACAATTTAGGCCAAATTGACCTTTGGCCTCTTTGAACTGCTATATATGGCTTGACAACCAAACAGCACAAAACTTTTTCACCTGGGCTCAGGAAGATCTGTGCATGGTTTCCCAACCAGGAAATTTGTCAGTTCCACCATGTACAGGGCAGGGAGGGAGATTGGGCAAGGGATTTGTGGGGATGTGGTGTTTTGTTTGAAGGTTTGACTATAAGATGTTTACAAAATTACAGTTTGTTACTTGAATTTGCAAGTACGGTCTACTAATACATGAAGTTAGTACAATGTTCGTGGGTTCTTGCAGAGAATTTTGCTTGCATTGTGTTTGGCACTGTGACTGCTTCCAGCAGAAAACTGTCTTAAAAGAGTATTCCAGGCATTTAGCATATTTTATGTAATGCTTAATGTCTTGAAAAACAGACCAGCTATTGAAACTCTACTCCCACTCAAATTTTATTTTCTTCTTGACTATGATATATCAAGACTAACAAGATTTCAGGAAGCTACTGTACTCTTGAAGTCAGCATTGAGTAAACTAGTATATCCTGTCATTGTCATGTGTATGGATTCCTTTTAGTGAAGTAGAATATGAGGATATACACATACATAGCTAATAACACAAACCGTTCAACCAATATGCAGTGCACTGCACTATCCGATATAACATAAATATTAACATACACAATAGTGTATCTACTCTATGCCTGAATATTGTGGTTATACCTCAGTATGAATTCAAAAGATATAATGCCAAATTGACATGAATTGATAACCAAGTGTGATTAATGTGATAAGAAATATGTAGTATTTACCTGAAATTGCTGATTGTGATATTACCAGAGGCAAGCTATGAACTGTCCAGCACTCCAACAGCAGAGAAAATGAAATGCTTACTGGTCTACAGTACCTCAAATTGCTAATATTGTTATAATGTGTTGTGGCTAACCATATACCTGTTACCTGATACTGTCCACTGTGAGGCTGAAGGTATAACTGATCTGGTGAAACTGGTCACCTGTAGGCAGAAAAGAGGATATCCTATGGTTCTGAATTGCGGGAAGTTGATATGTCATAATATTTGCTAGTGCTGCATAGGATTGCATCCATCTTTGTCACTTGCTCACAGTTGGTTTGTGTCTATAACGGATGTAATGGTATCTAATTATTCCTACTGAATAGACCTTAACAGAAACAGATCATGTCCCACAACAGAGATAGTCCTTGGGGAGGGGGGTCCCACAACAGAGATAGTCATTGGGGAGCGTGGTCCCACAACAGATATAGACATTGGAGAAGGTGGTCCCACAATAGAGATAGTAATTGGGGAGCATGGTCCCACAACTTAGATAGTCATAGGGGATGGTGGTCCCAAAACAGAGATAGCTGTTGGGAGGGCGGTCCCACAACAGAGATAGTCATTGGGATAGTGGTCCCAAAACAGAGATAGTCCTCTTGGGAGGACGGTCCCACAACAGAGATAGTCATTGGGATAGTGGTCGCACAACAGAGATAGTCATTGGGGAGCGTGGTCCCACAACAGAGATAGTCATTGTGGATGGTGGTCCCACAACAGAGATAGTTATTGGGGGGAGGGACCACAACAGAGATAAACATTTCTTGACGATGGTCCCACAATAGAGATAGTGATTGGGGAGGTTGGTCCCATAACAAAGATAAAAGTTGGGAAGGTGGTCCCACAACAGAGATAGAGGGCTGGGTGATCCCACAACAGAGATAGACAATGGGGAGGGAGGGGGCTGATCAACAAAATAGATGATGGGGAGGGGGCCCCACAACAGAGATAGACTTTGGAGAGGGGGGTTGGGATCATATAAAATAAAGGATGACTAAGAACAAACAATTCTATTGATATGAGCAGACGGGAAGAAGTTTTTCAGTGAAATTTCCAGATCATTCTTCAACTAATAAGCTAACTGTGCATGGTGCTTGTTTGAGTTCTAATATAATCCTTTGCTAACTGTCACTTTTATCTCACATTTCCAATAGTTCATGAGTTCACAATGGCAATTTCCTAGTTCCAGGTTAAAATGATTGTTTTGTAACAATCACTTGATACATGAATAATAGCCACAGAGTCTTCAAATACTGCTTTATAGTAACATTTTAAAGTTGGTCAAAAGTCAGTTGTATATATCTGTTGAAAGGTTGCCTGAGATCAATAAAACAGTTTTTGTGCATTGTAATGTGATTACTATCTGTTTTAGGAATGTCATATTCCTTGAAAGAGTTGGGTTTCTGTGAAACCTAACTTTGTAGGGAAAGGACTCTTTCTTGATATCAGGGTAATTTTTCTTAAATATTCAAGGATATGTTATATTTAAATAGTGCCCACTGCAAAGTAAAAGGAGATGAGCAGATAATATGGAAGATAGAGAAGGGTTAGACGAAGAAAGAAAAAGAGACAGGAAATTGATAAAAGCTCTGGTAACATAATCTTGGCATGGTTTCTCAAAATTGCTATAGAAGTAATAAATGAAAAGCTTCTGAATGTAAATAAAAATAGAAATTTGGAACCAGTTTCAGTTCCTGGTATCCTTGCTATCCCTCCTCATTTGTCTTGGTTGTGAATGGAGAGTAATGATTTAGTAGAAACATTTGGCAAAAAAAACTTTGACAGTATTGTGCCGGCCAGTACTTTGTACTGTAGCCAGTAGGTGCTAATAGGTAATTCAAGAGGATATATACAAAAACAAGAGAAGAATGGGAAAACACTGTGTTTTATCTCACCAATATTTATTGTTTTGATCATAACACATGTTTATATTCCAAACAACTTAAGTAAACTAAACTAAGAAAAACCTGTGGCCATACTTTCCACATATCAAAATGGTATTTTACCTTGAACCTGTCAATTTGTAACAAGCATACCAATTATGGAAATATGTGATCTGAAGGTGATTGCAGTTTGACCAACCACCTCGTTAGTTTCTGACCCAACTAGTTCGTACATGTAATAATTCTATTGGATTTTGTGTGAATGGGTCAAAATTTAGGCAAAAATCACATTGTCATAATTGTGTGATAATATACTACACAGTGGTACCAACAGAGATTGTAGGATTAGGGATCAGTTAGATTGTGTTCATAGTGAAATGCATAATGAGGCTTTAATACGCAGGATGCTTGTTTAGATTACATCACAAACTCATGTATGTTGTTTATTGTTCTATGAACAACACTGATATCATTACTGTCTATGTTCTCTTCAAAATAAATTTAAAAAAATTCCTTGACTGGTTTCTGTTTCAAGTAGTTTTAACTGTGTTTCATAAACTCTGCGATATAGTAAATTTTAGCTCATTTCTGATATTTTGTAAATTTACCAATTATTCTTTGCTTACTGATACAAAGATTTTCCACATCAATTGACAAGGCCAATGAAATGGTTGCCCCTGGGTTGAGAAAGGGAAGGGTGAACTTTCTGTTTAAATAAAACTGTACACCCATAAATATTAATATAAACAAACTAAAACCAAGAGTTCATAATGAGGTACTTAACTTCTCAGGGGGTGCTTTTTTTTTATCTAACACACTGGAATAGCATCTGAAGGCTAAGTTTTTAATGAGGTGATTTATAGACAAAGAGATCTTAAATTACAACAAATTTGGCTGGTACCAGTAAGATTTGAGATATTATCATGTCCTTTCAAAATATAAGACAAAAGATTTGTAACAGAAAATTTAAATTTTTCATGAAGTTTGAGAAATATGATACAAACTTGTAAAGGTTCTTGTGGGAGATCGAATGAGAATGAAGTAATCATACCCACAAGCTATACTAGGTTGACAATTACCAATCAGCCGCAGGAGGCCTTAGCAGTGAAAGTGTATCTTCAATGGAACAAAAACACCGGAAAACGTAGGGAAAAGCTGCTTTTATCTTTTCTCTATTAATATTTAGAGCGTTATTTTTTTTTATTTTATTTTTATTTTAACCACATCACAGTGAAAATTTTCCAGGAAGTTAATATTTGTTTGTTAATAGTTTAGGGTGTGGTTAGCTGGATGGGTGTATAAGATTTGGGAGGGAAAAGGGAAATGTAAAATAATGGTTGATTTTTGTTTGGTTGTTACAAAAGAGATTAGAGGTATACTGGTGAGTACTGAGGACAAGGGTGAAGGAGGGAGAATATTGGTACTGAAGAATTCTTTTCTCATATGTTCTCTATATGTGAATGTGTTTTACAATCATTCATATATTTTATTTCAGGTTGATAATAATAAGTTAATATAAAAATGGATTCTTCATAATAAGCAGTTACAAGCATCAGTTTCTTATGCAATCAACATAGGGATTGGGCATATACTACTGAAAGCTGATCACTACATATATCTGCATAAGTTTTTGCTAGTGTAAAGTTTAATATGTGTAGCACTGTTGTCTTCTCCGTATCAGAGGGTATGATGATGGTTTGAGGATGGGTGGGGGACTGAGAAGAGGGATATGAAGGTTAAAGTTGGAAGTTTTTCTTATTGGTGATGACACTTGCGGTAGCAAATAGAAGCTAGGGATAGTGGATGTGCCTCGTCTTCTTCACATTTGTCAACCTCTATTTTTATAGGCCCATCTATCTTCCTCCTGGAATCAGTTTACTTTACACTCAGTATCGTGCTTGCTCTTTAAGTGTTTCATGTTTAATAGATTAAGTCTGAGAACATGTGCAAAGTGCAACCTTACACACATTGGGCCCGAGCTCTTGCATAAGTCCCCTGGTGCAGTCCAAAAACTAGAACCCTGGTAGGGATGGGGGGGGGGGGTCAGGGCACAAAACACCTCATAGGTAGTAACTTTTGTTGCTACGATTTAAATGTAATAACTTCCTGTAAGTACAATAAAAGTTGGATAGCCCAAATCCATGTATTGAGATATCCTTGGCTAGCAGCTGTTTCCTGTCTATACCCAATACCATACTGACTGTAATATCCTCACCAACTTCATTGCTAGATATATCACTTTCTTTATGTCTATTTCATCTTCCTCTATTTTTCTTCAGTCTCTGCATCTGCTCTTCGTTCTGATTTGTCTTTATTTTTACACTTTTTAAATTCCTTTGAGGAGTACCACTTGCACTCTCCTTTCCTCACAGCACAGTGTGAGTACATTGCATAACAGTCAGATCGCATGTAATCAGGATAAAAGATCATCATTTGATCCATCTCTGCTACACAAGTAGAATTATTATCCCACTCATGATGGTTCTGTAACATTCCACTAGGGCTGATGTAAATCTGTGAATTACAAAAAAATGTCAATTTTATAATTACAAGGTTGATTGTCAAATGGTTAATATACATTGAATTATTTAGGGACAGTGCTGCTGTTGCAGCATTTATCTATGTTGACCACAAACCCATGAAAGAATTCTGGGAGAATAGAATGCCATGAAACATGGATGTTAAAGTAGTACTTGAAGCATGGCAATGTCTTATAATGTCATATGAATAAAGTTGAGCACACGCTATTTTGATAGCAGATAAGTGGAACCTTTAGAATGGCCATAATTACTTTCAATGGGAGGAACCAAACATAAGTTTAGCCCTTAAAGCTAGCTACAATGCCAAATGACCACTGTACCTAGTCTACTTTGCATATAGGAATTGGGACAGATTTCTTTTGGTGATGAGCTGCTTAGGTCAATTACACCATACATCTCTTTCCATGACAAGCTGATGAAGTGTCATTGGAGTTGGTGTGGAACATTGAACTTAAATTAGTGAAGTTAATCTAGTGGAAAATAAAAGCTGTTAAAAGAGTTCAATGAATGGTCAAAAAGTTAAATGCTCCTGGACTGGTTATAAGAGATGTGATTTTCCTGATTTTGTATTTCAAACTTGGAAGCAATCAGACATGAATACCCTGCATTTGTGGGTATGTTGTAAGTCCCCCTCCCCCGGCCCCCGCTCCCCAACTTCACCTATCCACATCTTACTAATGACATGTATACATAATTATTGAATCTAACACAACATTCTTTTTTTTTCCTTGGCCCTTTTTTTCAATAACATAACAATACCAACCAGCATCCTTGCCATTGCAATTGTAGATGTAGAAATACTAACCTGACATTGGTCACAGGATCTTGCATAGGCAGACTTGATTCCTTGCTTTTGGCTTTTACTAAGACTCCTAAACTCCTCCACCCAGTCACATGCAGTCATCATGTCGCTGTTTTGAACTGTGTGCAAAATAAAGATAAAGGAGAGGCTTACATCATACATATTACTACAGTACATAAGTATTATACATACAGGAAATAAATAGAGTGGATGGGTACCAATGTCTCCTCTACTCTCACAAGGGTTAAAGTGTACCCTTGGTACAGGAAAGGATATCCCTTAAGAGTCTACCTCTGATGGAAAACAAGGCTTGTAGAGGCTGGGGCACAGGGCACACATGCTCTTCTCAGTTCTGTGAGAAGCCTCAAACGTGCCTTTTTCCATAAATAAGAATTGTCCCTATTGTTTCAAAATGTATTCTTTTAATCTTTCTGTAATTAAACTGTGTTTGTTAATTATAAAATAAATTCATTAAAAATACTCGAATTAATTTTACAGAATGCACAGAGGATCAATTTTGTCAGAAAGTTTTGAGATAACTTTGTGGTTTGTCACTAGTCAAATGACCCACTGCCCCTTGAAGTTTGTGTACCTCCCCCATTGACCATTTTCTTTGCCCTTGATTGTGGATATTGATTAGAAGGGAACTCCAAGCTTTTGTCTTTTGCGTGTACTAATGAGTTGTTATAATGGATAATCCATATATTTGGCCTCAAGGTTCTATTTCATTACGTGTTGGTTATGA
>KN893387.1:0-11155 GCA_000934455.1 Apostichopus parvimensis | reverse complement strand
GTTTGCTCTTTAAAACCTTATCACAATTATCGTTACTGTTAACCAGAGAACAGTAAAGCAACCAGCCAGTAATATGCTGTACAAAGTTCAATGTAAGATCCTTACTAGCTCCCAGAAAACAGATGGAGAATACCACCGCCAACTATGTTTCTCATAGGATCGTTGGATTCCTTGAATTGAATCCTTTGGCGGCTTTTTACGTTGATTCCTTGAATTAGATCCTTTCGGTGGCTTAATTATTACATTGACTGTGACATCGACAGTAATCCTCCGCAGTGTGTGCGTGGATGCTCTAAAGTTGTCAAGATTGTTGTTTAAACTTATTATTACATTATCTTTTGCACCCTTATTAGTTTACACAGCCTCAGTACCAGACCGCTGTCATGAATTCTGGTGGACAGGTGGTGTACACGCCCGTCTATCCTCCGGGGGTGGTCACACCGGGGCTGGTGACCCAAACTATACCAGGAGCAGTCCAACTTCAATCTGCTGCAAACCCTCACAACCAAATGGTAATCCATGGATCCACTCCCCTCTCGCAAATTGGTATCTCCCAGACGCCAGTTTCGTCGCAATCGGCGGTGTCGCTGCAGGGTCTGAACTCACTGGCGATCAGTGGTGACACGGCGGAGGTCAACGACCTCTTAAATAAAAGGAAACCTAAGAGGGGCGTCCTACCGAAGCAAGCTACCAACATCATGAGGTCCTGGCTCTTCCAACACATTGTGGTATGTAAATCTGGTAGTGTTCAATACCATAAGTGCTGATTGTAGAAATTGAAGGTTTTTGTAAAACTTCAAGGTAGATTGCTCTAGGAAGGCTTTATGTATGCATGTATGTATTTTAGATCCTCCTGCAAGCCGCAAGCTGAACGAATTCAGTCTCTTTCATTCATATTTAACGTCCATGAGAAGATTCGCAACATTTCTCAAAAAAAAATGCTTGGAATGGTAGAGTAACTGATATCATCATGGTTATTGTGCTGAAATCTATGTCATTTTACCTACAGTACATTGCCAGACAGGTATCCAAAGATAAGTCTATTTGCCCTCATTTCTTTACAGAAATATAAAATCTTTCAGATGAAATTATTGATGCCACTGATTTTGACAAATTTTGTTAACAACACTGCAAATGTATTAGATTTTTAGTTGATTTATATTCCCAAACAATTGCAATGCCAAAATAGCACCAACACATTATTACATAAAGCAGACTGGAAATCTATAATATTTGTTCCCCCTGGTCCTAACATGTCCAGGTAATCACAGTGTTACTGCACCTCATGCCCGTTATACACTCCACAGTACTTCCACTGTGTACAAGACTTGTTTCTACACTGTATTTTGTGTGCACTATATGTCTGTATATACGCTCCACAGTACTTCCACTGTGTACAAGACTTGTTTCTACACTGTATTTTGTGTGCACTATATGTCCATAAATACGCTCCACAGTACTTCCACTGTGTACAAGACTTGTTTCTACACTGTATTTTGTGTGCACTATATGTCCGTATATACGCTCCACAGTACATCTACTGTGTACAAGACTTGTTTCTACACTGTATTTTGTGTGCACTATATGTCCATAAATACGCTCCACAGTACATCTACTGTGTACAAGACTTGTTTCTACACTGTATTTTGTGTGCACTATATGTCCATAAATACGCTCCACAGTACATCTACTGTGTACAAGAGTTGTTTCTACACTGTATTTGTGTGCACTATATGTCCATAAATACGCTCCACAGTACTTCCACTGTGTACAAGACTTGTTTCTACACTGTATTTTGTGTGCACTATATGTCCATAAATACGCTCCACAGTACATCTACTGTGTACAAGAGTTGTTTCTACACTGTATTTTGTGTGCACTATATGTCCATATATACGCTCCACAGTATATACATCCACTGTGTACAAGAGTGGTTTCTACACTGTATTTTGTGTGCTAAATAGTGTTTCATTGAGAAACATCCTTGAAGTCAGTTTCATCATTTACATAACTACATTGTCTCAAGATAATCTCTTACTTTGTAAATCATTTCATCATCGTCAGTCAAGGATCTGAACTGAGCCAAGATCCCGTCTTAACGAAACAACAGTCTGAGTCCTCTGTACTCTTGGTTTTTAGATTTGAAATAGAATATACTACAACTCTGAACAAAATTTTCTGAGTTTGCGTGAGAAATATAAATGAAGCCACACGGACCGATTAATTCTGCTTTTTAGAATCCCGCAAATTAATAAACCCTTGAAAATCTTGCGCCGACTAGAATTAAGTAAAACGTGTTAGCCGAATGTGAAAGAGCAATGAAACGAAAGTGAAAGCAAATTAGCACTCTGTGATTATATTTATATAGAATATAAATATATATAAATATATTGTGATGTTTCCCGCAGACAAAAGTCAGCATATTAAAAAGTCACTCATATTATCACTTGTTATCCAGTGAAATAGCAATCTAACCTTGATTAGTAGTTTAATATTTGATGAGGGGGAGTATTATTTCTAAGAAGTGAATGAATGAATGCATTATGGATTTTCAGACATTTACTGCTTGGATGGATATAATGTCCCATCGAGAGTGTTTTTAAAGGAAATTAAAAGCCAATGGACAGGGTTAAAAGGATTGATAAGGATGTAAATTACTGACATCATCTATAGACCTGAAACTCGGCTCCAGGAAGGTTACGCTAATTAGAATATTTAAGCTTTTTTAATATTAATTACAAAAGTTTGGGTTTCATGTCAATATGGCATGGAGACACAGTCCTGTTGACTTGCAATAATGAAAGCATAACCAAATGCAAAAAAAAATGATTACCCCTAGAGTGGCAGTATCTCTTTCAACTTAAAGATGATCAGTATTGCCCCTAAATATGCTAGGAAGTCAAATAATGAGGCTAATATTTCAACATATTGTACATTTGTTTTTGTTTTTTGGCAGCATCATTATATATCATATATGATTTTATTTATTTTTTTATTTTCCCTTTGGCCAGCATCCTTACCCCACAGAGGATGAGAAGAGGATGATAGCGGCTCAGACAAATTTAACTCTCCTTCAAGTAAATAACTGGTAAGTCATGCATTCATTGACGGTCGACAGCAGTATTTGGAAATTGTTCATTCTGTTATGTTGAAATATCCTAGATAGGCTATCACAAGTAGGCTCCCATACTAACTGCAAAGTATAGAAATTCTCGGTTTTTTTCCTTAGTCATATTTAAGGTTCTGCGGACCGTACTTTATTATTATGGTTAAGAAAACATTTCTGTGGGAAATTTACACGGGGGACGCAAGCGGCTTGCGGTCCACAGAAGTATTTCCTAAACCAGACATTGCCATGGAGTGTGGTAGGGACTCTTGATATACTTGGTACTGGCTTAGTGTCCTATAAGTGATGTATTCCTCTGGCTGTTTTGTGATTCAGGTTTATCAATGCAAGAAGGAGAATCTTGCAGCCTATGTTAGATGCCAGTAATCCAGAGGCTGCCAAAGCCAAGAAACAGAAGACAGCAAACAGGCCATCCACCCAGAGGTTCTGGCCGCAGTCTCTTGCCAACCTTGGTCAAACAACCACTACAACACAGACGACGGCAGGTGTAGCTAAAACTGTGGAGAGTGACAGTAGCTCAAGATCAGGTAATCCTAATATATATATAATATTCTCATATATATATACTGCCAAGTATTGCTGACCAGGGGGACCAAAAATTCCAATTTATTTTCTAAAACTTTACTCCTTATTTGTCAATTATGAGTCATATCTTATTTCTCTGGTTTTCTCTAATAATATTTTCTATATATATACATATATATCTGGAGTACCATATCAGCAGTTAACATAAAGTTATTATCTAAGATCAGGTTATCCTCATCTATAGTTGGAGTAACATGTCGGCAGTTAACATAATGTTATTATCTAAGGCTATTATCAGTAATAACAGTAAAGTTATTATAGGGCTAATGAATCAGCCATTATCAGAACTGATCCATTTTCACACACAAGGAAAGGAAAAGCCACTTGTTCCTCCTCATTCAGTGAGGACTTCAAAGCAGTGTATTACAGTGAATAGAGACTTGACTCTTCACTGATTTTTTTTCTTTTTCTCTAGCTATGGTAAATATATGAGTTGTGATACATCGTACCTGTCAACAGTGGGAGAGACACCATCTATGGTGTAAGACATGGGTGGTGTGGCATTCTAGCTATGTTGCAGATCTATGTGACTTGTGAACCAGATGCTTAGTTCATTTAGCCATTAGTTTATTATTATTTTTTACTGTGTGGTAACCTTAGTTTCATTTCTCTCTCTCACCAGCACAACTAAGCCCTGAATTGCAACAGCTTCAGCCTCCACGGAACCCCATGTCACCGTCATCAATTCTGAACCATTCATCAGCAGAGTCGCCTCAGATGGTCGATGTCTCTGGCCACTCGGAATCAGACAACGAATCAGACAGTCAGGCCTTTCAGACGACATAGCAACGGTTGCTAAGGCAGGTCTTATTTACGCAACTGTCATAATTGATGTGCATGGTCACCGTGCATTCCGTACTTAGGGGCAATTCTGTATCTCTGTTAGAAAATACGTTGCCCAATGATGTGTGTGATGCAACAACAGTGTACTAAGCAGTAACATGCTCTTGAGAGAAAAAGCACCTCGGATGTGGGTAAAACAACTCTTCACACAGTATAGTCATGTTTATGACCAGAAGCCGACTGGTAGGTATAGTAGCTAGCAGATATAGAGCCATTGTAACTTGTAGTACTATAGGGTTTATGCAATGAGATAAATGGTTGCTAGGATACATGCTGGTGATACATTTCTGTAAACATGGGTTACTTTTAGAGGTCAGATTTTAGCTGCAGGACCAGTGACATACTTCTGAGTCTTAGAACCTACTATTAACAATAAATGAGAAGGGGGGGGGGGGACATCTTGGACATGTGCTGCCATGCTATTTAAATCATCTTTGTTAGACACCAGGTTGAATCTCTGTAATAGTCTACATAACTGGCACCAGGATTACCATTAAAAGTTACATTCATTAGATAATTGCACACAATTAAAGAAGAACGTGGTCACGTCTCGGTAACATGCATATCAAAGGCAAATCGGTCAAGATAATTATAGTTGCCTGCTGGGATGTATATGTCTGTTTTATAGATTAAGTGAATTTAAATCACGGAATGTGGAAGTGTGCATTTACTTACAGGTTCTTATCAGTACTTGTGAGAGGAATGAACTGTGATGGTACTACAAGGTATACACAGCCTCATGCATATTCATTGCCATGTCTCTTGTCCCTATTTCGGTAGCGGGTTCACTTTTCAGAGGGATTTCACAGTGTAACGTTCAAAACTTTCAAAGATATCATTTACAAGTGTTTTATAGCATGCCATGAAACTTCCATAAAAAGTGGTATGAGTAATTAGCATGTTGTCTGACAACTGGCTACCTTCTACAGCCAGTTGGGACAATTTC
This sequence comes from Apostichopus parvimensis, assembly GCA_000934455.1. NCBI lineage: Eukaryota > Metazoa > Echinodermata > Holothuroidea > Aspidochirotida > Stichopodidae > Apostichopus > Apostichopus parvimensis. Next base: position 5,654 of record KN893387.1, on the reverse strand, counting down.
CTAATGCTAATACCTCTCTAAACTGTACACCAATATCATGCTCTCAAAGCACTGGTATTGACAGTACAAACAGTTCCTAACCTTGATCTGATAGAAACATGATATTCATGACACTACAGCATAGGAAAATTGTCCCAACTGGCTGTCTTCTATATCTGGTTAATGAATATTCATTAGCACATGTACTTGTTCCCATGGTGACAGTGGCCAAGCGCATCAGCCATTTACTTTAAGCAGGTATTTATTATCCATTCACAAACACAGTAAACTTGAAACAGGGTTTCATGTTATATCAATGTGTCACTTTGGTACAGTAGATGGCAGGAACCATCATACCCTGTTTATTGCATTGTATAGTTGGAAGAATTAGCCAAAGGAAAGAAGAAAGTAGGTTTGTTTATTTCCAACTTCAAACAACAAATTCTTATATTTACCTCTGGATGTAAAAGTAATCAAAAACAAATTATTTAAACATCAGGACACCCAAGAGTTACTTTACCAGCGTACTATAATTTATGTTGAACATGCTGCAAATATTAGTTTGTCATCTGCAAAGGCTGCATTTCTGTTCAAATTGGACAGAGGTTAATACTTAAAGCAGTATTGCATTTATGTAAGCAACTGATCATTTATTTTGGTTTTAAAGGGTTGAATATTGCAGTGGGATACATTGAAGTCAATGAAGGCAGGGGTGCAACCATCTTCTTTTTGGTGAATAGTGGGGAGGGGGGAGGGGGAGGTAAGACAGATCATGGGGAAGGGTCTCCCTTCACCATTGAGAAAGTTTGGTACAATAGAAGGTGGTTAGATCATGCAAAACGGTTATATATATTTTTGCAACTTTCTAAACGATGTTGAAGAACTTTTGACCATTTAGGAATATTTACACGATATATATTATGTTTATGTACTGAACACTAGGATTTCTTTGCTATATTCTGTCTGCTGGGGGGGGGGGGGGGTGGGCGGGGAGCAGGTGGGGTGAGTCCCTCCTAGATTATTTCTGGAAGCATAAGCATAGGCATAAGCTACCCAGGAATATACGTGGTTGTTAACCCTAAATTTGTGTTTTGCTGTTTCAAATTGGTCTTAATAGAACCGTATATGGACTCGTTCATACTGAAGTGACTTCAATGGGTGACAATACACTACCCTTAAAACAAATAGAAACTACTTGGCTTTGTGATGACAGATGGTGTATTGTTTGAAATAAGTATCTCAAGCCTATCTCTTTACCTATCATTGGTTCACTTACAGTCGGCAGAAATCTTTCCAGAATTGACTTTCAGAAAATGGATAAAAGTTTAGAACTATCCGCCTGTCTACTCCATTACATTACTATCAACAATATATATAAGAGTCCATTTTATATGTCAAGTACATCTTTCATGCTAGAATGCAGGGAAAAGGAGAGAATGGACATATGTATAGACATCGTCTCTCTCACAAATCAAGCCTGCCAAGCAGACAACAGCACTCTGTCTTTTGTCTCCCAGTGTATCCTGCCGTGCTCGATGCAATCTCCTCAACTCTACAATGACAAATAAGAAAAAAACTCCATCAAAAGATTGAGATTTGTAACTATTATGAAAATAAGGACAATGAACTAGACTAAATAGAGAGGTAAATTGCGAGTCGGGCGCTCTCTCTCTGGCATCCTGTTTGTTTGTTTGTCCGTTGAGGGTTTCAGAGTCAACGATGGGCCAAGTATCTTCCGCTGCTATGAAATTGTACGGGTAGAAATATACTCAAGATATAAGATTCTTCATTAGCTAAAGAGCTCTTTGCAAACTTGAGTTTTCACTTCCTCTGCTCCAAATATCTTTGTTATTTAATCTTCCGGCAGTCAAATTAATCATACTTGCTTAGAGGATTTAGTTAAAGTCCTATGTTTAACCTTCTATAGTACATGTGTGTGTGTCTGTATGTATTTTAGATCCGCCTGCAAGCAGGAGCTCCCGAAGAAGCCATCATTGGCTGATCAAAGCCACAAGCTGACCGAAGTCAGTCTCTTAGATTCATATTTAGCGTCCATGATTATGAATTGTCAATTGTCAACAACTCTGTAACTGGACGACATACATTAATCTTGGAGTGTCTCGAACCGGGGACCTTATGATTGGAAGGTACCGGCATTAACCACTGAGCTAACACTCCTAGGCATATAAGTATGGTAGATTATTCAAAGGATGGTAGTTAAAAACTTAAGAAACGTGTGATTTCAGAACCCAGAAAATTACATGATAAAAACATAGCAAACCAGTAAAAGATGTTTATAGTGAGGTTGATACCCCTTTCTTGTTTCAACCAGAGTTAAAGGCATTGAAGACTCGCCCCAAACCGTGTGTGGCCATCTTAAAAAGTTTACTTTCTGTTGCTTGCAATTGACGTTTTGTTCATGTCGCTACAAAATAGAGACAGTATGAAACGTGATACCTTGTTATCTTTAGCTGGACCCAGGCCTCGACAAATTTTTTTAAAACTACTCGCCAACTGGCGACCGAGTCTAAAATTCTACTCGCCAAAACGTTAAATTTACTCACCATTTTTTCTCGCAAAGTGTTTGTGTGATATAAGCCTAGGTAGTATGGCCTAACTTAGGATATCGCGGTTTAGTGTTACTGTTAGTTGTTTACAGCAAAAACGATCTATTTAAATTGTGCTTCGTCAAAAGTGTTTAAAACATGATATTCATGCGTTACCCCTGTTTGAGTTGTCGTTACGCATTTATTTAAGTTTATAGTTTTTCAGTTTGGTTACACCTATCGTGCATCATTTAGTCGATTAGTATCGAACTAGTTTCGAGCTGGTGAACAGAGCTGTTCCTTAGGACCTACTTGTAACAGTGCACTTGATAATTCTACTGTGATGTGTAACATTAGGCAATAGGCCTTTGTTGATTGGCTCACAAGTTAATAGTAAGCCTATCGTACCAAGGCAGTGAGTGAATGAGCCACTCGCCAAAATGTCGAGCGTAATGCATTTTTTGCTCGCCAGTCGCAAATTCTAGTCGCCATTGGCGAGTTGGCGACCGTATTTGTCGAGGCCTGGCTGGACCTGAGATGTCCATCACTCTATCGTTTGTCCACTGTGCTGTGGGTATTAACTGCAGCTGTTTGTACTGACTGTACACTAGTGTCTAATTACCGGTGGTAGCAAGCTGTGTGTGTATTTTCTGGGATCGATGGTAGGTTTAACACTTCTGTTACACCTCATTCGAAACCAGGTCAGGTTACCGGCATTAGACGTTTCTTTTTGCGCGAGTCTTTACACCCTTTAACTAGTGCCTGGTGACAGATAGATTTGGCAATCGTGTGGAAGGTCACTGGCTGTTTGAAGTCCTCTCAATGTCTTTGTTAAACCAACTTGAAACACGATGCAAAGTATTGGCAATAAAGTATTAAACCTTCTCTTTCTCTCTGATAAGAATTCAAAATGAAAAACAATAGCTGTGAAGCAAAGTGTCTTACCCAACTTGCAGGTTTATGTTCACGTCGCAGTATTTTGCACTTTAATAAAAAAAAAAAATCTAGGATGAAAAGTAAACTGATTTACTTAATCCTAATGCTTACTTAAAAATTAATTGAGTGAATAGAAACTATTACAGTAACCACACTGTTATGCTTTTGACCGGTTTCTAAAGTAATGTTTTTTTTAAAAATTCTGTTATTTAACCTGTGGCTGGATATTGTTGATACAAAAACCTACTTTGAAGAGGGAGGTTTTCAGAAGTCACTCTCATTATATAATCTACAAATCATTGTGAAACTCCTTTTCCAATTTCCTACCTTTTTCCACGACATGTTTATATAGTTGATTCCAATAGTGAATTTGAACCAACCAAGATATGACATCATAGATGAACGACAAACAACGATGCAAAACTGTACTCAATACTACAACAAGGTCAAAGCACTAGATGGAAACTAAAGTCATATCTCTGTCAGTTTCAACTAGCAGTCTCTGGAAAATGGCATGTAGAACTTGTGGGCAAGTTCCTCCGAGAAACTTCTGGGGCCTCGACCTACAGACCAAAGTGAAACTTAACTCTGATTTGATGAAGGTTTCAATAAATGGTCATCAGTATTGGTCCCCAGTTTAAACATTCTAATAATTAATAAAGTATTTAGAACCTTGGGGAGGGGGGGATGGGGGGTATCTCAGTGTACAAAAGTCTAATTGTCAAAGGTTTTCTGTACGAATGGCCATTATTTGACACTGGGGATGTCAGGGAGGGGAGTCGGGTGGATACTGATAATATTAAAAGTGACATACAAATTGAGGCAGTGAATTTTAAAGAACAGTCTGTGAATCTAAGTCTTTAATTACACCAAGTGTCAATTTAAGTGGAAGAAAATAATAAGAGGGGAAAAAAATGAATTTTAGACAATCTCTGGCATTCCTCAAATATCCTAATATTTTAAAACAGATTTATCATGTGTAAATAATTTAGCAGTTGCACACCAATCATAAATTATGAAATTTTGCACAAAAATCATGTTCTTTTAAAATCTTTTGAGGCTTGTATGACTTCAACTATTGTAAACTAGTGTATAATTTTCAGAGAGAAATATTAGATTACTTAGCATTTTTTGATGTTTTTTCATTCTTTTTTTTTTCTTTTTAATCTTGTATACATAAAATGTGTTTTTAAAAATAGCTACTTTCGTAGCTTATTATTATTATTACTTTTATTATTACTATTATTGCACAGCAGTGGTCAGTCAGGAACTGTCCAGTTGTATGCTTTGTATTCATTCAATACAAAATTAGAAAATAAAAATGAAAACCAGAATACATCACAAATTTTTGTTTGCTTGTTTTGTTCATTCTTGTACAGTTAGTAAACGTGTCTGAATAGTAAGTTTTTTCTTTAAATGGGTGAGAGACAACTTCAAAGTTCAGATATAATAGGAGATGCTTGGAGCTGCATACTCCCGGCCCCAAGAAGATGGAAGACTCATGTAAAATTGCAAATCAGGAATTTACAGAGATTCAGTTGAGCCTATAAGAACAATGAAAAGGGAACTTGGTGGGAATTAAGCCTGGTTAGGGGTGGGGCATTTGGTTCCCAAACAGGTAACCATTGCCCATTTCAAGGACCACCAAGGTAGGTTTCTTTCCCCTGTGCATGGAATTTGTGCTGCGATGATCTGCTGAAACAAAATCACCTTTACCCTATTCTATCACAGCAAGAAGTTGAAGTACAAGAACATAGAAGCCACTAGATCATAGGTTAGTTTCAGTTTAAAGTTATACAGTGTGGAACATTGAGAGGAATACTGATATAGAAATGGAGAAGCAACTAATTAGCCCTGCGGCAAGATTGCCACCTATGAGAATGTCAACGGGCGCCGTCTAGCCCTTCATTAACGGTAAAATTGACGATATGTTACTCTTCATGTCGCTTAAGACATCTGGCAACATTTTTTATGCAGATAGCATTATTACATTTTCAAATACACAACTAGTACTGGGAAATAACCTATAAATATTGCACCATATAACATCCATAGGGGTTTTATAAAATTCTCAAAAGGGGAAGGGGACAGCCCTCCCCCAGGTTCGCCCAGCCACTTTCAGACACCAAATCCAGCCCCTGCCTACGTTACCTCATTTGCAACCAGTAGCGAGAAGCAGGGAGCGCCAAATGC
>KN893385.1:7129-17754 GCA_000934455.1 Apostichopus parvimensis | reverse complement strand
TCAGTAACTAATTTTGAATTTTTATGTGAAGATGAAAAGGGGGTATGAAGATCCTAACCCCCCCCCCCTCCCCGCTCAGCGGCGAGTTCCGCGCCGAACTTCACAATGACATTGATATATCATGTCCATTTCATTCAGTAATATTTGTTTCCTTTCAAGTGCTACTCGTAAAAGTTTGTCATTAATTACAGATTTGAAATCAAATAAGACGCATATATTAATTAAATTAACCTTTTCAAGTACCTCTCATCATTTTTCCAATTAAAAGTACATTGTTTCCGCTACCTCTCGATGTACGTAGCCTCAATTAGTTTGGTACAGTATTAGCTTAATTCAAGTGCTGTTAACCAGAATATACTCAAACATTACTCGTAGTTTTGTCAAATGAAAAGATTAATATTCAACTTCTTATTAACGAATAAACTTAAATGGCTTTTGTTTTTGGTTCGTATCTGGCAGTGAAGTATATTCTAGCGAGAGCTGTCGATTCGCTCGATGGTTTCCCAGCAAACTTCATTTATTAGATCTGACATCATTTGTGAGGAACAGGATGTACGCTCGCCCCCTCAAACAGGTGTAGGTCTATTGATATGAAGATATGGGGGGGGGGGGGTACTTGACAGTTTTATGACGTACGACTTGACTGGTGTCGACCAAAGAAATATATATCGCGGTCTTGTTATGGTACCATGCAGAATACTGACTTGCCTTAGCTGCCAAGCTTCCCGAACACTGCACGACTGATCACTAACAGACCCAACACGACCGTCGTTACGAGGATAGTTGGGCAGTGTGCGTGTATGGTAAGCCATACGGGAAATAATTGCTGACTTAATGTCCGTACGAATTAAAATTATTACCGGTATTAATTCTATTTAATACCGGCATTAATTCTCAGCCAATCACCATGCAGCTTCATATGCCAGTATTAAACAAATTCAAGAACGGTATTAATTCTAATATATGCGGACATACAAAGCATTTATGTCCTGCATAAATACATTATGTGTCCGCAATACATAAATTATATGCAGGTATCAAAACCATGAAAAATGAATATATGCCGATATTAAATGGTGTATATACCGGTATTTAATAGTATTAATACCGGCATTAAATAGGCCATTCAAGTTAGCGAATTTTGAGCTTTTTATATACTGGTATTAAGTAGAACTAATACTGGCATTAAATAGAATTAATACGGGCAATAAATAGAATTCATGCCGGCATTAAATATAATTAATACGGGCATTAAATAGAATTAATGCGGGCATTAAATAGAATTAATGCCGGCATTAAATAGACCAATCACATCAGCAGGATTCTCACTTGTTCATCTGATCGCCGCGCCAACCTACAACTTACGTTCACCGCACTATTTTGCAGTCTTGGAAAATGTTTCCCCCATGTTTAATACCGGTATTAAATAGAATTAATACCGGTAATAATTTTAATTTGTACGGATATTAAATCCCGTATGGCCTACCATACGCGTGAGCTTAAAACTAAGACTGGACTGATAACAAATTTGACAGTCAGGAAAAACAGATGTATAGTTTTCCCAACTGACAGTCTGCAGTATGCTGTGGTTTACGACTAAACCTGCCCAGTCTGAACAGATGTAACCAATCACAGGAGAGTAATTTTGCACGTGAACCAAACGAGCGCCGGTCGTTAACTGACAGAAAATAGCCGTTGTGTGCGTTTATCGCTTGTTTGGTTTTGCGGGGTTTAGTTGCAAGACTAAGGACGCTTCACAACTATCGAGAGATAGGTCACGTGGGTCCTGATCAATGTGGTCGTGTGATCAGCCTGGTAGGGCGCGGAGGGTTTTACTCCTTCATGCCTATTCTTATAGAGATGAACGCCCATAATCAAGCAAGAAAAACAACTTAAGTAGCCACACATGGCTCTTCGTAATGATTTTGTTTGTAACGTCTTAGTCCTTCTTGCTTGCATTTAAGTTTCCTTTGTCATTAGCTTCATTTGATATTAAACTCATATTTCAGAATGAAGCCAAAGATTTATGTTTTTCAATTCGAAAGATGAATACGGGTGGAAGATATCTTCATAAGTCCACATAAAATGTTAAGATCTTCTGGTCTTAAAACATAAATGCTATAATTGGAAACATTTAGCATAACATTGTAGTTTGATAAAAGGTTTTCATGTTTAACGTTATAAGTATTGTCATTAATTTATCTTAAAGAATATGCAGTTGCTTCGACGTAAAATGCCTCTGCAAATGAAATGTGTTGTTGAACAGGTCAGGATAAAGTAAGAATGAAACTTCGACCTCGTTAACTTGTTGGTATATATCCCCACATTATGTTATTTTGGTTTATCTAAACCACATAAAGCAACAGTGGTTACTTACTTGAAGCACAATAACCATTGCAAACAAACTGTCGTCCGTTTATGTCTGAATTCTGTGTGGCGTCTGTGATAACAAAGAAAGAGTGAAATCGGGTATCCATCTTTTAATCTCATTTTTGTTGGTAGGTTTGAGAAGGTTGCGTTCATCATTTGTCACTAGTAATTAAATAATGGTAACACCTTACGTTTAATATATTTATAATAGCTACACAAGTGTGCCGGAGGAGCAGGTCGAAGTAGAATTAGGGCTTAGCAGGGGACCAAATTCTTAAACCAATGACAACATCGGTTTCCGATTCTTACTTGACTTCAGTTTTAGTTTAGTTTGCCTGCCCTCTTAACATCCCGCTTAGGTATTTTTTTTATGTAACTATATTGCCTTAAACTGTTTGGTTGTGATATATGTTATTCTATGATTTATTACCAAAGTTAATGTATCTTGTCACTGCTATGGAAAAATAATAATACAAACCAACACTATAAAGTGCATAAGTATAACAAAAGTAATGGTTATTTGTTTTGAAAACAAAAAGGAATTGAGGGATGTCACACCTCTTAAATTCAGTTGTAAATAACGTATATAACGTTACAATAGATGTGACTCATCCGACCAGATTTCAGTCTCTCTCATGTGTTTAAAATAAACTGATGCATTAAAGAAATCCGTGAAACATGACAAGAATAATTCATACTAGGAAATGAGAAACAGATTAACTTTGAAAAGGATAACCTAAGCACGGATCACCTCCTAAGAGACTTCTCGTTAAAGTATTAGTAATAAAACCAAACGAACGGAAGAATTAATTTCCCCATTAGTCAGGAGGATGTTGTATATGATGATATCTTAATAATATATCAAATCCATTTCCAATTAAAAAAAAATTCGAAATGTAATATATGAAATGTAAACTCTTGTTTTATAAGAAGTTGTCAATTTAAGTCAATTTAATATACTATGAAAGTTTTGAAGAAAATTATTGCCCGAGAGAAATCTTTAAAAAAAATTGAAGACTTCTTGTAAGCCATCCCACGGGCGTTTTAAAAGTTAAAAGATATATTCACAAAGGATTTGGAGAAAATAAAATATGGAAATTAAAGCAAATATCAAAGCTGCATGCACTGAGATATATTCAAACTGTTTTATGATACCGAGGTAACAATAACTTCTAACAAACGAAATTGATATTGTTTCAAACTATAACTTCTTTATATATCAGGTTTGCTGAAATGGTTTTCACTTGCACTTTGAGAGAATTGTTGACATGCATAGAAAATAACCAGGCAGGTGTTAACTTTAGCTGTTGATGTATAAGTTCTAGTTTAGTGGTATATTGGTGAATCTGTATATAGTTTGATATAGTTTACAACTGATCTATTCGGTTGTAAAATACCAGATTATCGCAAAACTATCTCTTTAAAACACCTTTACATTTATAATATGTGGCCTGTACATTCTAGCAGTCAAATACTCAATCGTTTAAGAAATAATAGGATTGAACCTGAAAGAATAAGACCTGTTACCTAGCCCTCTATATAGTCACATCATAGGAAGGATGGCGTTAGAATCTCAGAGGTTTGTAAAAGAAACAATAAAACAAATCAGAATATTGTGGTGCTAACAAGAATCAAGTAGGTTGTTTAATTTAGAAGCTGCGAAATTACAAGGACCTTGAGCGATTACTTTCTTGAGGCGATAGGAGTCGAGTTACGCCCTGAACGAAATCGATCTTTTTTATTTAACTGGTATTCTATAGTTTTAAGAAAATAAGACTTGTTACGTAGCCCACTATAGTAACATAATATAGGATGACAATAGAATCTCTTACTTTCATTGTACAGTATTATGTATATAATGAAATAAAATATAAACTTCATTAAAAATTAAAATCCTATCAATTCATATATCTTCGCATTTACAAACTGAGGTCAGGCAAATGGCTACCCCCGGCGACGTGGTAAGTAGTTCCGGAGTAGGTGGCATTTACTCCTCCAACACTCAATATATTACATAAACTATACACAGTTGAATAACCGGTTTTATGTGTATGTGCCACCCAGTGCATTGTTTTTACAGAAGACTTATGACGTCATTCAACGAAGCAAACATGCATTCTATATCCAGGTATCATTCTGTTGTATAGAAACATTGCATATTATACAGTAGCATACATATTGGACAAAGCGTCTGCAATTCGGAAGGAATATTTAGTACCAAATTATATCTGTTTAGAGTTAAACAGGGGGTATACAATCAAATCAAATCAAAACAATAAAGTGCAGTTTAGAACATTTGCATTATTATGTTAAAACATTTTTAATTATTTAGTCGTTTTGCACGAGGTAAAAACAAAACCAAATAAAATTACAAGCATGAGACCTTGTTATCCGTTTTGGTGACGTTTCCGTAGAACAATATTGGCTCGTTTTATTGTTCTTTTTCTATCCATTACAATTAGAGGACATCCCTCCACATGTATATAGTTATTACAGGCACGTAGCCAGCTTTTACCTAGGGGGGGTTCGTTATGCGCGGTAGGACTATCTAAGCGGAGCGCCACCATTGGTTGGCGCGGAGCGTACAAGAAAATTTTCAGTATTTCGAACCCCCCAGATGGCCGGAAACGGCACTTCCCGAGTGTTTCAAGCAAGAAGAAGTTCAGCCCCCATATCGAAATTCTCCCCGCTTCTTGGAACACTTGACAAATATTGGGAGGCTGAACATACCTTCAGCCCCCCACTTTTTCATCGCTGCCACTGGAGTTCGGCATTTTCATGGAGTCAAAACTCGAGGGCGCCCGAGCAATAGGTTAGCACATGCACCTGAATGTAAGGTTACATACATTTACGTAAGTTGCTATTCTGTCCGAGTCCACTCGATCGAACCTGTGTCAACTCCTACCCACGTGTTCCATAGCAGAGAGTATACTTGGATGTTATAAGAGTTGAGTCAATATTTATCCTTCCATGGTTAATCATTGCTCATAAAATGATCAGTAAAATATTAACTAGCTGAGAACAGATGGCTTGTGTCTTAAATAATGTCTTTAAATGTCTTCATTGAAACATTAAAGGGACTCACACCAGTTTTGGCATTTATATTGTAACCATCATCTTTGAAGAAAGTGTTTGTAATTAGTATTTATATATGAAGTTTACTCATCTCCTTTAACCTCTTTCTGTAAATGTTCATACTTCAAGTCATCACTCGTTTATGTATGAAGTATGCTAACACGTCTGCTCCGATCTACCAAAGTTAACGTCACACAAATGCCCTTGAACATTATACCGTGCTACCAGATATTATTTTCACAAAAAATATTGATGTCAATCTGGAACTATGACATCACACATGTTTGCTTCAAGCTCACTTTAAGCAAGCTGTGACATATTCCAATATCAATATCTCAAAAACGCGTTGTACGAATTGCATGCAAATTTCAGGATGCTAAGTAAATATTCTGTTATCACTTAAACATTCCTCTGGGCTCTTTACTATTGCGAGACAAATATCAACACACAAATATAACCAAACCTTCTGTTTCATCTGATATGACTAAACAGTCAATGTTGCCTACTGTTGCATATCGCATTCGACAGTGCGTTGTTATCTATATTAACCGGTGTGACTAATTAGAAGGTAATTGAGCGTTTCATGGCGGGAAGAAATGTTTCATATATATATAGCAATATTATCTACGGAAGATTGCGCAATATATCATTGAGTGATTCTGGTGCTAAGTAAAGCACGGCTGTGTTATGAAACGGAACCAGTTACTTGTTACAGGATGGTTTTCAATGTTTCAATTCTATATGTCTCACTAAGCTTACCATTGTTATCGTCAGCCAGTAGTACATTCACGTCATATTAAACAGAAAACCAAATTATCGTGAACTTTTATCATTGTCAAAGTATGCTCCTCTTTCGTATACGTGGTTTATATCTGATATAATTAAATGCGACTATCAACTGTAACATTCTAAGCTAGCTTTATTTCCATTATAGAAGCGTTGACGAGTTTGTAGTGAAAGGCCAAAGTCAAAAATGCCGCAGTAAAATATAGATAATCGTGTTTGTTTGGTTTCCTCTTTCCAAAAACTAGAATTCCAGTAAAAATAAGATCGATTTCGTTCAGAGGGTAACGTAACTCCTATCGCCTCAAGGTAATCGCCAAAGGTGCTTGTAATTTCACAGCTTCTAAATTGCACTATCTATGGAGACAAGTGCAAACGGAAACTGTTGCTGATATTGTCATAGATACATCTAAGGAACCGATATTAGTGTGTTGGTCAAAAATAACCCGTAAGGGGTTTCTATTTGCCCTGTATATTGACAGGGATCCAAATACACGTAATTATAGGCGTGCTTCTCCACGAAACGCAGCAACCTTCGAACGACCAAAACATGTAGATGATCGAACACAGTTGTTAATGGAAACAAAGGAGGCAAGAGTCCGCTTTCAAAGAAATGGATATTAAAGTAGAGATAAAAATCGATTGGTACTAATTTTAAACAGGAAATGGAGAAATAACTTCTTCAGCTCCATAATCATTATCGCACAGAATATTGAGATGTATAATTCGAAGTTGGCCAGACACCAAACAAACGAATAAGTTAGGAGAATATATTAAGAACAAAAGATGAGATAGGTCAGTTTTTGTCTGTGTAAGACTGGAAGTTAGATTTCGTACGTGTTAAAGTCGGGAGCAAATAGTAACCTAGAAAATACTTCATTCCCTGTGGAGCTTTGGGCATATAGTGAAATGAGATATCCTGATGGCCAAAGAAAATCAATCTTTTGCCTAGAAGCATTCAGAAAAGCTTGGCCTAAATAACTCGCATATTACAACGAGAGTTGGAGAAAAGACTACATTTATGACGTCATCCTTCACATTGCCTAACAATCGGACGCGCATGTATTGGTCATAATCGTGCACACGATGACGAACAAGGATTCATTGCATGCTATAAAACGGCTAGATAAGCTGTATTGGTCACCTACATAGTTAACGTTATATAGTGTTCCGTCCTATTTACATAGTCATTTCATCGACCAGCTCGTAATAACTGCTGACAAAATAGATTCACCGGAAATATGGCCTCGGCAATGTGGTGGTCAAATAGTGTAATAATCTCAACAGCCTTGACTTGAAGTTAGCCTGTGCGTTTCATAATCCTCTTCGAAGCGTTAAATGAGCAACTCTTAACTTGATTTAATTACATTTCAGCCATCTGGAATGCAGATCACACAGATATACACATATTGCACAGATAGTGTTTAATCTCGTCTTTATTTTGCGAGTCTGTTAGTGACTTGAAGTAGCAAAAACTATACCAATATATTAAAAATACATCTACTAACGACGACACAGTGTATTTCACGAGACAAGTAGTTCGATTGTTGCCTCATCTTTTATAATCAAAATCGTTTTTTTTTTCCTTGTTAGTAGCTGTTTTCCTAAGATAGCATGATAAGAAGAAATCATCTCTCGGTGGAAGTGAAATATCTGGTCAAATTCCAAGTTTATGTACACCACAGTCCTATTCTCACTATGATTCCTGTTTATGTCAACGTTGCTAAGGGCGTTTCCAAAGTCTTCCCTAATGGTTCAATCTGTTCGCTATATTAGGCTATAGTTAAATAACGCCTATATACGCCATGAAAACCTTAATATCATTATTGATGATTAGTGATATATGATAACTGTCATGAACAACTTTCCGTAACAGCTAAGAAACAGTCGTATTCCCTTTGGTAGATATCACATATTTAATGTGTCTTCACATGCAAGTTTGAAGATATGAGCAAAGTCTCAATATGATATCATCGAGCAACATGTGTTTTCAATTTCTTTATGTTTTTCTTTATTATTTAACATGTTTATTTTCTATAATGCAAATGGGTTTTGCAAATGCTGAATCTAAAATGTTTCAAATGCTGAATTTAAAATATTGAAACTGATTAGATGACCTTATGATGACATTGGTTAAGGTATAACACTGTTAACATTCCAACTTGAAAATGTACAAAGAAAAAGTTAAAATGAAAAAGGTTTAATATAGGTGGCACTATAACATCATTGGGTTACAAAATGACAGCTCCATGACTTTTAAACTGCGGTAGCTCACATACCGAGCAAAAATTTTCTCAGCCTTTTTGGGGATTTGATATTTATAAAGATTTCTGCAATATAAGCTATAGTGAGTGGTTGGTTATGTGCTCGCTTTAAGCAGACTGCGTTAAAGGTATCATCCTTGCACTGTCATTATAACTAGCCGACATAAAGTAACAGGCTCCTTAATATATTCACTGTTATTTAGATCTGCCCTTGTCAAGTATGTATACATATCAAAACTGCAATATAATTGTGCTTTGTAATATTTGATATCAGCAGATCATTTTGTGCCTACGAGAGACAAACGCTAAACTATTGATATGATGTCAAGTGTACTCACTAGCACCAATAAACTCAAGCTACTATATATTGGTCTACCGATCTGAGATTTGACGTGTCGTTTAAAACCATTCGGTAGGTTTCGGTAGCAATATTATATTACAAATAAAGTTGATATGTGACATATCGTAATCAAAGTTTCAGCATTAAGAGTTTTATACATCGATGTAATAGGCTCAGAGATGACGTAAATATACCTTCAAGAAGTAAGCACATGTCATATCGTCATGACACCTTTATTAGAACTAATCAAAGTCATATCACTGTCTGGGGTATCTGTCACGGTGTATATATATATATATATATATATATGCAATGTAAGTTTAAATGATATGTACATATGTATGTTCTGTAGTGTTCTAGTCGTTTCCATAGAGTAGCATAAGAACCACTACTAAGCGACGATCATAAAAATTGGTCGTCGTTATCCGTTTATGTTTAAAAGATAAGACAAATTATTTTTTTTTATTGACATTTCAACAATTATTTGACACAGTAAGCATCTATCACAAAGCCCCATTATACATTGAACAGTAACTTAAGAAGTACACATATCCAGTTGAAAATCAGATTCATATGTTTACTCTAGTAAATATGTAACTGTGAAAAAAATAATGAAACTACGTGCAAGTGTTTTGAAACTAAGGCTGCATTTATTGATTCCTCGTCATCTCATTATGTACTTTAAACGCGATTCTTTTTCATCGCACCAGAGATAAATTTAGCAAGCTGACAAAACTAAATTTGAAGGAAGGATAATTTCGTTCAATGACCGCTGGGTATAATAAAGAGGCAAGCAATAAAATGTCGGACAAAATTTTCCAGTAATAAAAAGACAGCTAAGAAACAGTCGTATTCCCTTTGGTAGATATCACAGATTTAATGTGTCTTCACATGCAAGTTTGAAGATATGAGCAAAGTCTCAATATGATATCATCGAGCAACATGTGTTTCAATTTCTTTTTATGTTTTTCTTTATGATTTAAAATTCTTATTTTCTATAATGCAAATGGGTTTTGCAAATGCTGAATCTAAAATGTTGCAAATGCTGAATCTAAAATATTGAAAATGATTAGATGACCTTTTGATGAAATTGGTCAAGGTTCAAAACTGTTAACATCCCACCTTGAATATGTGCAAAGAAAAAGGTAAAAGTAAAAAGGTTTTATAAAGGTGGCATTATAACATCATTGGGTTACAAAATGACAGCTCCATGACTTTTAAACTGCGGTAGCTCACATACCAAGCAAAAATTTTCTCAGCCGTTTTGGGGATTTGATATTTATAAAGATTTCTGCAATATAAGCTATTGTGGGTGGTTGGTTATGTGCTCGCTTTAAGCAGACTGCGTTAAAGGTATCATCCTTGCACTGTTATTACAACTAACCGACATAAAGTAACAGTCTCCTTAATATATCCATTGTTAGTTAGATCTGCCCTTGTCAAATATTTATACATATCAAAACTGCAATATAATTGTGCTTTGTAATATTTGATATCAGGAGATCATGTTGTGCCTATGAGCGACAAACGCGAAACTATTGATATGATGTCAAGTGATATCTGAGATTTTCTGTGTCGTTTAAAACCATTCAGTAGGTTTAGGTATCAATATTATATTACAAATAAAGTTGAAATGTGACATATCGTAATCAAAATTTCACCATTAAGAGTTTTACACATCGATGTAATAGGCTCAGAGATGACGTAAATATACCATCAAGAAGTAAGCACATGTCATATCGTCATGACACCTTTATTAGAACTAATCAAAGTCATATCACTGTCTGGGGTAT
>KN893384.1:17110-29756 GCA_000934455.1 Apostichopus parvimensis | reverse complement strand
CACAGAAACCAGCCCATTCAGTTCCCATGAGACTCAGTTGTATGGAGATGTGGTTCAAAAAAATAAATAAATAAATAAAAAAAAGCTTTTTGGGTAGTAAAATTGACGGGAAAAGACTTCTGTAACCGTTTCAGAGTTAATTGTGGAGGCTGTGTGTCCTAAGGAGAAAGGACAGTATAAATTTTGATGATGGCTAAGTACAAATTAGGATCTTGTGCATGGGAGAAAATAAGTAGTACATAAACTTGTATAATTTTGTATTACCTGTAAAGCATGAATATTCAGTGCTTTTGTATAACCTGTAAAGCATTAATATTCATTTCACGGCTTAGTTTAGTTTGGCAGCCAGTTGGGACAATTTCCTAATGCTAATACCCCTCTAAACTGTACTCCAATATCATGCTCTCATAGCACTCGTATTGACAGTACAAACAGTTCCTAACCTTGATCTGATGAATGATGATATACATACTGCTCGAACTGACAATACCAGTGCTCTGAAACAAGACATGACACTACAGTATAGAAAAAATTGTCCCAACTGGGTGAGTTTGGAGCAGCACACAGTTGAAAGTATGCTTACTGATGGCAGTAACAAAAAAGAACATGGTCTTATTTTCAGTAACAGAAATTTAAATGAAAAATCAATTATATTGATTTGGCTACCAAGTAGAATGGTTTATTTCCTAGCTTTTCTCCCCTCCCACCCCCAAAAAAAAAATTTGCTCAAGTAAACTAGAAAACAGCTCCTGTCATTGTCATGGTAAATAAATGTATCATCGTTACACAAAAAAAAGAAAATGTAGAAGTGACCGGTTATACACAGGAGGCTCATCAATTGAAGTGACTGGACTGCTAAGTCTAATACAAAGACCGTTAGGTCTATTCCTCAGACACAATAAACTCAATAAGGAAAACAAGACTCTTATGGCCTCAGATAACCTGTTTACAACATTGCATAAAAAAAATTGTCGAGGGAAAATTGTGTTTCAAGAATATCATATCAAGGGTGCTGTATTGATTAGACTATCTTAAAAGAAGATGATTTGGCTCAGTTATAAGAATTGATAAAACAACAGATCAACATTTAGGCTTGTACTGAGGCAATTCCACAGAGATAAAGCATTTTTCAAAACTTAAATACATTGAAACCCTGAATAGTTATTTCAACCTTAACTTGCACTGAAATTGTTCCTGTTTCGTGTCATCCTTTTAATAAATATGCGACCACTGCTCCAAGCAAATGACGCTCTATGAAGTTTAGCTTCCACTCTGGCCACTAAATGTTGTCTCGTTTTCTAGACTGATCGGAAAGGATGGATAAAAGTTTATTAAAGCCGACAAAATCATGAACGGAAATAATTGTGATCAACGATCGGTCAACGTTTTTTGTATTTAACTTACAGAAGGGAAGGAAAGTCGACAAAATATGCAGAAATTGGACGTAATTGAAATTGGAGCTAGTTTTGACTCGATCGGTAGACAAACGGTAATTTATAGAACTCGATGAGGAGTGACTGCGAGATAGAAACGAGTGTGGGAACACAATGGAGTTGTAAAACTTATCCTTCTTCATTATCAGTGATGGTGGAGTGATTTCTCTGTTTAGAATGTTTGCTTAAAAAAGTGACAACAATGGTTTGAGTGGAAGGTGTGAGTCAAATTAATTCTCATAAAATTCCCAAAAAGTGCCCATCGGTTGGCGTTCGTTTGCCAATCCGTGTTCAGTAACTGTCCTTTCCAAAATTATTCAGTTAGGTGAGAAATTTGATACACAATGATGAAATGCAATGACTTTGATCAATCCCATAGCAACCAAGGGAGATTTCATTATTATTACAGGTGTTGAACATTTCATTCAATGCACTTATGTGGGTGAACTGTTGTACAATTTGTGGTATCAGCCCATTAAGAATTGGAAGTCTGTTTTGGTGGTCGAAAGAATGACAAAGAATTATTCAGTGTGGAAGAATGGAAAGTGACAGAGCCTAATCAGTTATCAATCAGTCAATCAGAAACATATATATAGCGTCAAAATGAACAAAAGTTGTTGAAAGGTGCAAAGTTAACAAACCATACACTAGAGACTGTAGTAGTTGTAGGATATTCAAGAAATCCAAGCTATACAATGAATCTAGGGAAACAGCTAGCCTACAGTACTTCCAGTTAGATCCTAGCTGTCACAATTCCCGTCAAATTTAAGTAAGTTGCAAATAAAGAAGTCCTGTTAAAAAAAAAGACGAAGATATAGTATTCAAATAGAAGAACCAAGGGTTTGGGGGGGGGGGGGGTTGGAGGCTCCATTACCAAATTGACCCCTACTTCAGACATAAGTGTCTGTGCATTCCAAAAATGTGTTTAACTGTTTATGGATCCCAGATCAGTTTTCAAGATAACATCCTTGGTGTCTGTTTTCTGGTCAAATTGAAGTTGATTGGTAATTAGTGATGAATATCGAAAAGTCATGGAGGAAATTAAAAAAAGAACCCATGTATAAGGACCCACTGTTTTTGATGGGTGGGGTGTATTATAAAACTGACCACATTCTCAGATATATTAGTGTCAGTAGAATTCAAATTTTGGTTAAACCACAGGGTGGCCATTGCTAACACTGTGCGTTGAATTACTATTACTACTGTACAATAGTTGAGTAAAAGTGGGGGCTAGAAGTCATTCAACTTATAACTGCATCGTGCAACAATTTAGCTGCTTTATGTCTGTGAACTGCCTTCCCGGGCCAATTATTACTTCAGCGATGTCACCGCTGGTGCATTGTTTCACGAACATCTAAAAAGGTGCGGCTAGGAGACGGGGGATGGAGAAAAGATCAAGTTGTTTGGTTTTCAAAACTTTTCATCCCCAGGCATGGGTTACAACCTTTCTTTAGCAAGTAAGCAGGGCTAGAGACATCATACATTTATACTTTTTAAGAAAAAGTCGACCAGGAAAGAACCTGGGCACGAAAACCAAACTACCGAACGACTGATCCGCTCTCAACCCCAGTCCCCTTGCATCGGGACTGTGACTGTGTGATCATCGTCGGGTGTGCATCACCATTCCCCTCGAAAGGGAACAGATACTACACATGATCTTATCCAAAAGGTATTACTGACTAAAACTAAGCTTGGATCTTCTAAGAAAGATATGTGCACACATCAGCCTACTGAGTTGTCTTTTGTGTTGGACAGATCATTCACACACACACATAGTATATATATGTAGCTGCTACACTGCCTCTCAGTAGCTTATTGTCTGTCAAGATTACCTACCACACAGACAAGAGCTTTAACACTCACTGTACGGTAAAAAACAAGTAGCATGGCTCCCCATTATGTGTGCACTGAAAGGGAGGCTTGTTGTATGCAGTGCTGCTGACTTGTGTAAATGGAGCTTAAGATTAAAGGTCGCATTGGAGGTCACCTTGTCTGCAAAGCAAATAGGACAGAATTGATTAGTCTGGGAAACTTCTGTACATAAACCTTTACCTTGGGGAATCTAAGGATGGAGGGATCAGAATTGTAATTTAGAGATAGACCTCAATCATTGGCTATATACATTCTTTAGGCATTTTTGAAAAGGTGGCATTTTTTTCTTTTATTTTTCTTTTCAAAAAGATATGGATAGGTCAGACTTGTACAGTTCTGAATTGTATGTGAGTGTTATAATGTGAAACTGATTAAAACATAAATTAATTTCTCAGCCTTGCTGGAGAAAGAGATTTAAGTGAAGGAAATATCTACATCGTGTGTACATATATATCCAACATTGGATTGGAGTACACAAGTTTTGCCAGCTGAATTCTAAACAAAAGATGTATTCTAAGCCAAAGCAAAATTACAATTGGATCTAGACATTTGGAGGCCTGGCAATTCGTGTGGCTGGCTAAGAACACAATTTACCAACAGGAGGGAGAATGAGGAGATTTTTGGGGGAGAATGTCATCATTTTAAACATTGTTACAGTCATGTCTCGAACCAGTTTGCCCCTGAAAACTAGTACTTCAACAATTTTAAAACATAACCTATGGTTGAAATATTCAGACCTTTGGGTTCATCGGAGTTTTGCCTGGTACTGTTGTTCATGTGGAGGTTGCCAAAGATTTGTCTAAAAGAAAAAGAGAACTGTAATATATTTATGTGAAAGTAAGTTGCCTTGATATTGTATGTTTTTGGGGGGGAAATAATTGTGACTTATTTGAAATGGTTATTTTTATTCAAATTTCATATGCTACATGTAAATTGAAAACAATGAAAAAGGTTTGAAATTGGTCAAAACTAATTGGACAACTGTCAAGAATTTTCTTCAATCTCCAGTAAGAGGTGTTATGAAAGCTTATAATGCAAATATTCCATTGAGCTCTGTGTAGAGGATGTCAAACAGAGAGATGGGATATCAACAGGAAATGAGAAAAACGTATGCAGGCTGTCTAGCTAGTACATTTCAAAGCTATGTGCCTTTTATTATAAAAAAATATATATGCTGGTTCTATCAATTTTAAGTGATATTAACCAAAGAGGATACTCTGTAACTAGTTTGGTTGTAATTTGGTCTTTGGTTGCAATATAAGAAAGTAAATTTTCCAAGGAGCAAGTTTAGTGGAATTGGCTTACAGTTGAAGTGTCATCTGTACTTTTGCCTCTGTACTTTTGCCATAGAGGTCGTCATCATGTAGCAAAAGAAGCAGAAATTGCTTCTAGTTCTGTTAACCCTGTGGGAGCACTTTCTGTAGTGTCGTAGATGGCTTGACAAACCATAAATACTACCCTCCATTCTTGTAGTCTATTGCTTCAGGGCTTTTAATTTTTTTTTTAATATTTAAAAAAAATAAATAAATTTTCAATATTTTTTTTTAAATATTTTTTATAAGGAACATTTTCTTTATACTTCCAAAAAAAATTGGAATAAGGGAAACGAACTTATTTATACAAAGATAAACTGGAATTTGGAACAAAGAGTATTTTGTTGTAACCTTTTGAGTAACGTTGGTCCCTTAAAACTAGCAAGTTGTACTTATATGACAACCTCCATTGTTTCTTCGATGGGTTGTTGCTTCTTGATAGACGAGGAAATGCAGGATTTACTTTGCTCCTCTCCAACTGTACATACTATGCATCTTTCCCTGTCTACCTAAAACTACACGATACGGAACGTTTTAGCATCACGCCCCCACTTCTGGGGCGACGCCCACTTTCTCTTCCCTCCGAATCTGCCATCTTTCAGAAGCAGAACAACAACTGCGATACAGGGGTTCGTGTTAAAGCTTATTTTAAGCCTACAGGTGAATAAATTACCTGATGGTAGTTGAAGAAGATGGTTAGATTATAATGTGTATCATGCAGTCATTGATATCACAGTTAATACTTGTACATTAATAATTTCTTTTATATCTTCAAGTCAGCCACATGCCCTGATCGTCTTAGTATATTGGCGTGTCATCCTATTTTGAGTGGACATTGCCTGTTAATTTCCAGTAATGGACTCAACACTAGCAAGATGGAATTTAACTCTTATATTGAAGGGAAAATTTTTCTTGCATTAAAAGTTTAGCACCCCAAGAAAAGGTAGTGTATTGTTGGACGTAGCCCAATGAAGTTGTGATCAGTCTAAATAAATCTGACCCAAGTTATTCAAGTAACCACCTCAAACGGCATCTTGTTAGAAATTGGAAATGTCTCTCTCTAGCTTAGAAATTCAGATAACTAAGTTTTTGTTCCATTAGGCCTTTTTGTTTTTCAAGTGGTGTGTGTGAAATCTTCCGTATTGTTACTCTCCCCATGGGTGGAGTCATTATTAAGCTGTTTTGTAAAGTGCTTCATTGTTAGCTTTATATTTATATATATATATATATATATATATATATATTTACATCCATAAGACTAAACATTACAACTCCATTTCAACTCCTCGTAGCATCATCCTTCATCTATTGCCCAAAAATATATAAAAGAAAAATAGTTAAAAAAATACCAGTCTTTTTGAATCACAATCCCTGTCCTGAAGTATAGCTCAAACAGGATGTACAACTGGCTAACACTGAGCATTACAATGTAGGTCTGTATTTGCACTGTCTTGATTAATGTCTGTTACCATGCCCTCCCAACATTGAAGTGAAACATTCCATGTGATCCATCATCAACTGAATACACTGTACCCATCATTAGACCTAATGTACACATAGAATCTGATGTGGCCTTTATACTGTACCTAGATACTCAACATGTCAACCATTTCCTTCACAATATTCTCTAACTACACAGACACAGTCTGTGTAGTCATGTGCATAATAAGTAGTGTACAGTATGTACAAGCACTTAGCTGTAGCTACCTATATGCAGCCCTGTAAGTAAGAACGTTATAATGCCTACTCTTTACTGTGATTGGCTGACAGGAAGCTAATGATATGCGTCCATGGCCAGCCAGTGCTGCATGCCCCGCTGCTGCAGTGTTGATTGCTATCCTGTATGATCTCGAGATGTCTGTTGTACTCACAAATCTAAAGCCTGTCTGGGTAGTAATGGCCGAGTGCCTCATGTTGCTTAGACTGTATAGTGAAGGCTGTTTATTGTTAAAACAATCGATATGGAAGCATGCATCCTAAATGCAGTGCTTGAAACCTGAAGTTTTCAATGAAGCTTCTTTTCTTTGGTTTTCAGTCCGGTTTTGTCTAAGTGTAATGAATGAGAAGACTGTAAATGTAAATGAGGATTCAATGCAATTTTATATTGGCTATAGAAACAGTATGACGTAACCATATATTAGTCTATTACCTAAGACCATGGCGGTAAAAACAGCCATGCTAAGACCTACCGACGAGCGGACTTAATTTGGTCCGATGGTTTTTTATGATTATTGAAGCGAATTACTTTGATTTTAACTGCAAACTGAGGTGGGTTAGGCAAGTGTTCCTCTTTTCAGTTAATAGCTCTGGTAAACTCAAAATCCACAGAAATGTGATAAAATGTAAGTACTTATTTTTGTTGCTCTACAGTACATGTGTGCAGTTGGAATATATGTACCTATTATGTGAGTGAAATGTGTAGGAATTTGGATATGGTGGTCACCCTTTATAGATTGGCATTTGACGTCAATAAAACCAGACCATGAAATCATTTTCCACTTTATTTGCCCCTCTGTTGCATGAAAAACTGTGCTCATTTTACATAATTATTGTGTGGTCTCAATCGATGGCGAAAGATCTAGGATTTTCATGGTTGCTTTAACCTCCCATTTTCAGAGAATTTAAGACACGATTTTCGAGCCATGCACCGGGGCAGCTGACTATAAAGTGGTAGCGACGGCTATCGGGGGTGGCTTGTGGCCATAAGTGATCGTTTGATGTGGCTTTCAATTGATATGGAAGGTAAATACAGCACTACAATTAGGCCTAAGTTAATATTAGTTTTAAAAAGATGCAAGGAGTCACAGCCACCATCGCCGTTGTCATCGGAGACTGTCTCTCTAATTTGCCGAAGATTCCTGGAAAAGGGAGCAACTCGAAGACTGTCGACATCAACGTACTTGCAGCGGGCCGCCTGTCGATTCATCCATCCTTGTGTTCGAATCGATTCCAACCGGCCGGACCGTTGTCAAGCTTCCCAGAGATGCGATTTTTTTTAAATAATAATTATTTTGGTGTAAATTGCTGACACTTTGTACTTACAAAGCATGCCTCATAGCACACTCACCCTGTCATAACAGACCAGAGTCTCCCATGATGCCAGGTTTATAGAACTCTAGTGCTAGACATTTAAGTAATAATAATAATAAATGAGACTTATATAGCGCCAAATCAGTATACAAAAGTCACTGCTCAAGGCGCTTTACAAAGAAAGCAGATTAATTTACAAAAGAACAAGTGAAAAAATGGGGTCTTAAGTAGACTTTTGAATGTAGAAAGTTTAGAGCATAATAATTTGATAATGTTCAGTTAGTTGTCTGGGGTCATATCTCATGATTTGTGTCTGAGGTACAGTAATAGCTGGCTGCTACACTGATTTTTAGCCTTTGTGAAGTGCTAAGTCTCCTCCTGTGGTCTTTTTGCCATCACATTTTACCTACACATACAGTCGTCACGTTAGTCGCAAACTATCAAAATTATTTAGAAAATAATAATAAATTACATTAATATAGCGCTTAATACAGCGTTTCAAAGCGCTTTACAAAGTAGGAAAGAGACAAAGGAAACCAAGGGAAAAAAGAAACTAGGAATCAAACAGAAATGTTTAAAGTTGTCTCTTGTATACAAACGGAGGGAGAGTCACGAACGTGAAATGGTAGTTCGTTCCAAAAAGAAGGCGCAGCGACAGAAAAGGCGTGATCGCCATAAATAGAAAAATAGAAAAGAAATGAAGAATGAACATGTTACAATTTACCGGGTGAAACATACACACAAACATGTTTACAATATCAAGTGAAAAAGTTTAGCTGGTATGTTTTTCTGATGTTAGGTGGACAAGAATGAAATACTGTTGTATACATCTACCTAAATCTCTTCATAATCAAAGAAATAAAAGTACTTTCAGAGATAGCAGTAGGTTTAAGAAAGTCAAGTTTCAAACCTGCTGGTAGATAAGAAAAAGTGACAAAAGAACTTAACGTTTAGCGTTGAAAATTGGCACAAGTTTGGTCTTTATGATTTAGCAATTTACCTGAAACTGCCTGAAATTTCTTGATCATTATAACATTGGCAGATATAGCTTAAGTTCCTTAAACTAGTTGCAGAATCAGTTTAAAGTACCTTAAAACAAGTTGTAGATAAGTATATTAAGCTCCTTAACTAGTGGTAGATATAGCTAGTGTTCCGTAAATTGGTGGTCGATTTATCTAAAGGATGGCTAAAGCTTCTGTAAACTAGTTACAGATTTAGCTCAAGTTCCTTAAACGAGTTGTAGATATTGCTTAAGTTTCTTAAACTAGTGTAGATATAGCTAGTGTTCCTTAAAATGGTGGTAGATTAATCCAAAGGATGGCTAAAGCTCCTGTAAACTAGTTGTAGATACAGCTTTGTTCCTTAAACTAGTGGTAGATATAGCTAAGTCGCTGAAACTTGGGGTAAAGAATAACTAAATCTCCTGGAAACTTGTTGTAGTTAAAAATTTGGTTCCTTAAACCAGTGGTAGATATTGCTAATGTTTCTTAAACTGGTGGTAGATTTATCCAAAGGATGGCTGAAGTTCCTTAAAGTAGTGGTACTGTACATATAGCTGAAGCTCCTTCAACTAACTAAATAATGCTAAAGATCCTTAAACCAGCTGAAGTTCTTAAAACTTATGGTAGATATAACTGAAGTTGCTTGAACTGGTGGTAAATATAGGTGTCGTTACTTAAACTAGTGGCAGATATCACTAAAGTTCCTTAAACTAGTGGTAGATATAGTTGAAGTTCTTTTACTTGTGGTAGATGTAGCTCAAGTTCCTTAAACTAGTGGTAGATATAGCTGAAGTTCTGTTCCTAGAGGTAGATATAGCTGAAGTTCTTTTATTAGTGGCAGATATAGCTGAAGTTCCTCAAACTAGTAGTAGATATCCCTGAAGTTCCTTCAACTAGTTGTAGATATAGCTACAGTTCCATAAACACGCAAGTTCTTCAACTAATGGTAGATAAAGCTAATGTCCTCAAACTAGTGGTAGATTTATCCAAAGGATGGCTAAAGTTCCTTACACTAGTGGTAGAATTGCTGAAGCTCCTTCATCTAGTGGTAAATATAGCTAAAGATCCTTAAACCAGCTGAAGTTACTAGTGGTAGATAGAGTTGAAGTTCCTTAAACTAGTGGTAGATATAGCTGAAGTTCCTTCAACTAGTGGTAGATATAGCTAATGTTCCTTAAACTGGTGGTAGATTATCCAAAGGATGGCTAAAGCTCCTGTTAAGTAGTTGTAGATATAGCTAAAGTTCCTTAAACCAGCTAAAGTTCCTTAAACTAGTGGTAAATATGGCTAATGTTCCTAAACTAGTGGTAGATTTATCCAAAGGATGACTAAAGTTCCTTGAACTAGTTGTAGATACAGCTATGTTCCTTAAACTAGTGGTAGATATAGCTTATGTTCCTTAAACTGGTGGTAGAATATCTAAAGGATGGCTACAGCTCCTGTTCACTAGTTGTAGATATAGCTTAAATTCCTTAAACCAGCTGAAGTTCCTTAAACTAGTGGTAAATATGGCTAATGTTCCTTAAACTAGTGGTAGATTTATCCAAAGGATGGCTTAATTTCCTTAAACTAGGGGTAGATATTGCTGAAGTTCCTTCAACTAGTGGTAAATATAGCTAATGTTCCTTAATCTAGTGGTAGATATAGCTGAAGCTCCTTCAATTACTTGTAAATATAGCTAAAGATCCTTAGGCCAGCTGAAGTTCCTTAAACTAGTGGTAGATTTATCCAAAGGATGGCTAAAGTTCCGTAAAATAGTGGGAGATATAGCTGAAGCTCCTTCAACTACTTGTAAATATATCTGATCTTTAGACCAGCTGAAATTCCTCAAAGTAGTGGTAGATTTATCCAAAGGATGACTAAAGTTCCTTAAACTAGTGGTAGATATAGCTGAACTTCCTTAAACTAGTGGTAGATATTGCTAAAGTTCCTTGAACTAGTGGTAGATATAGTTGAAGTTCCTTGAACTAGTGTTAGATATAGCTGAACTTCCTTAAACTAGTGGTAGATATTGCTATTAAAGTTCCTTGAACTAGTGGTAGATATAGCTGAAGTTCCTTGCACTAGTGTTATTCATAGCTGAAGCTCCTTTAACTAGTGGTAGATATTGCTAAAGTTCCTTGAACTAGTGGTAGATATAGCTGAAGTTCTTTAACCACTGGTTTATTTATGCAAAGGACAGTTATAGCTTCTGTAAACTGTTTGTAGAAACAGTGAAAAGTTCCTTAAACTTGTGATACAAATAGCTAAGTGTTTCCTGAGACTAGTGGTAGATTTACTCAAAGGATGACTTACGCTCTAGTAAACTAATTGTAGATTTAGCTAAGATCCTTAATTTAGTTGTAGGTATAGCTAATATCATTCAACTAGTGGTTTTCAGGGCATTTTGGAAATCCATTACAGAGGCTATCATTCTAGACTCATGCTTAGATCCTTCTACTAATGTTGTCTATAGAAGCTCAAATTACCAAAAACCTACCTCAGATTGGAGGTCTGTTTGATAGTTGTGGAGTGTTTGTATGGTGTTTTGTCATTCGATTTGATATGCTAGTATCAGAATATATTGACCCATATAGTTCCCTTGTAATGTTCATGTCTGTGAGCCAACTGTCACTTATGAATAGGTCTGTATGACTAGGTCTTAATACACATGGTCTGTATAATGTAGTTTCTTTCCTTATTGCTGGCCATTAATTAGTAGAAATTCATATATCTAACTTGAACCTCAATCTATGACACAAATCCCTGAGTGTGGTAGGCTATACATTATCGATGCAGTCATTAGTCATAGATCAAACAGTTTCATTACTTTTCAAGTATTTCCAATGTGTCTGGCATTTGTCACAAACAGCTGAAAGTTGTCAGTCAATATATATGACTACAGACTGATCCACAATTTATAATATAAAAATTCTATGAAATAAGCTCCCAAGCCAATACATGATACACACACTATTTTCTATGCAGCTGTACATAGTCATTTATGTAAGAAGCAACCTGTTACAGATCATTTTGCTTGCTGAATAGTTTTCAGAGACTGTGTTTCTGTCATTTTGCAGACACTCTGATATTTTTAATAGTATTAGATAAGGGCATTGCCGTGGTCCGCTCTGTAATGTTTAACTTGTGATATCTAGTCACCAAAACACGCACAGTAATGTTCTGTCCGTGGAGATCTATGTTCTTGATATTGTATGTACAGTTTTATACCTGTTGGGGGGGAATAGGGATCCAGTATCGCATCACGACAAGTTATACAAAATTGTCAAGTTGCTATATAAGTATAAAGA
Organism: Apostichopus parvimensis; assembly: GCA_000934455.1. Lineage (NCBI taxonomy): Eukaryota > Metazoa > Echinodermata > Holothuroidea > Aspidochirotida > Stichopodidae > Apostichopus > Apostichopus parvimensis. The sequence goes on along the minus strand of KN893384.1, from coordinate 17,817 downwards.
TGTGTGTAAAAGTAAGTTGGCCTGATGTTTTGATCCTAGCAGAATCTTCTTAAAAGGCTAAATGACAAGTAGCAGTAACACAAGGGAAAAAAACACACACAGAATACAGACAGGTTAATGAGCATGGTGAACACAATGAGATACATGTAAGGGGATTAGTAGACAAGGGATGGAGAGAAGAAAGCAACCAACAGGTGTAGAGGAGAGGTAGGAGATAATAGTATTAGATAAGGGCATTGCCGTGGTCCGCTCTGTAATGTTTTAACTTGTGATATTTAGTACCATAATATTTTGTCTGTGGAGATGTTCTTGATATTGTATGTACAGTTTATATATACCTGTTGGGGAATAGGTATCCAGTATCACATCACGACAAGCTATACAAAATTGTCAAGTTGCTATATAAGTGTAAAGATGTGTGTAAAAGTAAGTTGGCCTGACGTTCCGATCCTAGCAGGATCTTCTTCAAAGGCTGAATGACAAGTAACAGTAACACAAGGGACAAAAACATGCACAGAATACAGACAGGTTAATTAGCATGGTGAACACAAAGAGATAGATGTAAGGGGATTAGTAGACAAGGGATGGAGAGAAGAAAGAAAGAAACCAACAGGGGAAGAGGAGAGGTAGGAGATAAATAGTGGATGGACAAAGAGAGGATTAAGGGAAGGGGGTAGGGAAGAAGATCCTGCTAGGATCGAAACCTC
>KN893384.1:0-15410 GCA_000934455.1 Apostichopus parvimensis | reverse complement strand
AACAAAATGGAGTGATGTATCACTTCAACCCATGTACAGTCATGAAAACCATGATCAAATGATGTACCATGCAATAATAGTATAATTTACACCTAGTACTAGTACTACAAATTTACAATGTGAAAATAAATGAAAAATTTTGCCAAGCACAGCAGAGATGTTGGCAAAAGATGCCATTCCAATTTAATGAACCTTCTTTTGTCATATATAGCATTAGTATTAATATCCTCCTTTTGCAAGGATCTTTATTGAAGAGTTCATCGATATCAATGTTACACTGAGCATCACACTGGCTGGGTTATACTATGCTTACTATGGGGACGCTTCCCTATTTCAGTTCATGTACTGTACCAGTACATATAATGCTACAGTCTGGGTCTTTGTAAACACACACAAGCATACAGTGCTGGAGCGTCTGTTAGAAACGATTCTGCACTACAAGCACACACATACTCAAGCACACTGACAGACTGTGAAGTGGCATAATTCCTTCACATGCAGCTGTCAGTCTTTCTCCACACAGTGCAGTTACTGCTGTAACTCCCTTGGTCAGTGATGCATAAGCGTCGCTTCCAAAGTATTGATTTAATACACTGTGGCATAGCCACTACCATGCTGTGTGTGGCTGTTGTTGTGGCTTTCTACAAGGGCATTAAGTAGGGTTTGAAGGTCAGTTTTCTACAATGTGGCTTTAATGAAAGTGCTGATCGCACTGTACTGACAGTGTGCAGTGCTTGCAATATGCATGTGTGTGTGTGTGAGATTAGTTTCAGTAAATCATCCTATGGTGTATATATTGTACAGGTATGTTTAAATATGTAGATATGGCTAACGTTCACACAGGGATGTACAGGGTTGAATAATCTGTGTAGAGATTTGGGTGAGAAGGATGCTTGTGGACATGCCATAGAATCTCAGTGTATGTGTATATATATATGTATATATATATATATATATATATACATAGATATTGTGCTGTGACATTAGCCTACTCTATTGTAATGTAGCCTTTCATCAGAGACATAATACATTGGCATGTGTTCCTAACCCTGATAGACATGAAATCAAGTAAACCTTTAGTGGATTTGAAGAGCACAAAAGAAGAATTAAAAAATATAAAAAAAACAAATGGTGACAAGTATCTAGACTTAATAATAATAATAATAAGTCAGTGGATTTATACATCGCCAAATGAAAAACAAGCAGTAGCTGCTCTAGGCGCTTAACAAAACAATCTCAATTACAATGAAAGGAACAAGTAAAGAAAATGTCTTGGAATTATAATGAGGTGTTTCATGAACTCATGTTATGAGTAACAATCGATCTTTTGTCGAATGTTGTTAGACAGGACACACACCTTGCACTGAAGTATTTAACTGAAATCATGGAATTGTTATGAAACCCAGCTTCACACATACAAATGACGATAGACATCATGTAGAGTGAATAAAGTATCATTAATGATATAACTGACTTGAAAATTAGTAGGCCTATATATATATGTAATTGAAATTTTAGTGAGTTGGAAAATCCACAACAGTGAAAAAACTTCCAGACTCCATCTGGATTCGAACCCGGGCCACCAGCTTTATATGTGAACAGCCTAACCACTAGGCTTAGGACGATTGTATGTCCAGAGGTTCGAATCCTTTAAGGAAGGTCATAATTCCACTGTAGGCGTTTGTCACCTGTATCGAACAATACTAGTTCTGTTTTGGTGACATATATGTGTATATATTTATTTATTCATATGTTTGTATACTTGGAGTTGTGTCATCTACAACTCTCCAGTGATGTTGCAAAGTAGACAAGAATCAAGATGTTTTTTACACACAAACTTGAGACAGAGATGTAAATGTATCACAAAATCTAGTATTAAGGTTAATATAGTCAGAGAATAAGTACCAGAAGACAGATTTATAAGCTTCCTCACTGAGATGAAAACTGATGGAAGGTGTGAGCAGCTTGTAACAGTTGAATTACTGTAGTTTAAACCGGCTCCATTCATCACCTTTAAAGTTTTAAAGTTAACTAAAGCATAATTTACAAGACATGTATACTTGCCCGCCCCCCCCCTTCCCTCTTCCCTTTCCCTTCCTCCAAACAACTTCTGTCACTTTTTCTTGAACGCTCGACAAAGTATATTTGTTTGAGGTAAAGTTTACTTCAAGGAGTACTTAACCATCTCTGCTTATCATCAAAGATTTAAAACCGTGCATCACATCTAACAATTCAATCACTATTTCATGATTGACCTAGTCGTAATTATTCCATTCATGTTTTGTCTTTCTCATTGCAGCAGCCTGTCAGCCAGTCCTAATCCTACTGGAAGGAATTCCCCTCTGGCAGTAAGTAGCTACTTGTATTCTCTTCCATGTACTTCCGTAACCGTATCGTTCGGAGGGCTATAGGGGTATCGTACATAATAATAATAATAATAATAATAATAATTTATTTTATAAAGCGTAAAATCCACAAAATCCACAAAAGTGCTCTAAAACTCTATGTAACAGTAAATAAAAAAATATATGACACAAAATATGTAGTAAAAATACAGAATAAAATACAATATAAATGAGTATGAAAAATAAAAAGCATGCACGTTTGAGTTTGTTGGAGTATTGCACATGAATAGAATTTAATACACAGTTTAAATATTGCAGTAATGCTGTCTAAAAAGGTAGGTTTTCAGTGCATTCATAGGGTCATAGATTACTTTACAAGCATTGGAGGCACCATCACTTAGAAATCTGGGTAGGTAGGGGGATAGAGGGGATGGACAGGGTATGCTTTTCAATTTCATGTTATTGCGGGCCAAGCTTTGGCATGGTGTAGTTTGGATGTATGAGTTATTCATAGGGCTTGTGCTGGGTTTGTGTTGCGAGGAGGGAATGGACCAAGTGGTAACGGCTGATACCTATACCAGCTAGTTTGGGATGTTTCAAAAAATATGCTTATAAAACTAGGATTATACAAAAATCTCTAAAACAAAGGTACTCTAAAATATTGTCCATGTAGAATTACATTTGTGTACATGCTAGCTAGAACTGCCATGGAGAACAAAGTTCTTCAAATTTCAGTTTTACTTTAAATTGTTCAATATATTACCAGTTGCCATATAATGGTATGTCAGCCCTGCTAAGATATATCATGAAGTGGGAATATATTAGTCTGTGGTATTATTTTACAAGTTACTTTGGTCAAAATTAACCAAATTTTGAAATTCTCATCATTATCAATAAGTAGGCCACATACTCTTTACAGTGGCTTAATTTTTTTGCCAGGATTGTCTTTTTTGAGTTTTTAGACTTTCTTGTTCTAATGAGTACAGATAACTGATTTGCCTAATATTGTCAATGTCATGTATGCCTCTTGGTATGATACTTCTGGCTAAATTAAACCCTTAATTTTCCCATGAGTTAAAATTGGTCTCAGGCCTAAACCATGTGTCCTGTTTTGTAATCATGTCTGTTTTGAGTTTTAAGACTTTCTTGTTCTATTGAGTACAGATAACTGATTTGCCTAATATTGTCAATATTATGTATGCCTCTTGGTATGATACTTCTGGCTAAATTAAACCCTTAATTTTCCCATGAGTTAAAATTGGTCTCAAACCTTATTCTGTCATTTAAGACATGTTTTGAATTCTATGCTGGTAGGCCTAAATCATGTGTCCTGTTTTGTAATTATATATTCATATATATACCCAGGCTTCACAACACCCTTCATTGGAGCCCATTTCAAGTGAAGTCGATTCGAGTTTCTCATACTCGAGTTGTGACTGTGATCTGGCATAGTAAGCCAAATGCTGATCCCATTGTCTATAGTCTGACAAAGCTAAACATTAAAACACAGGCTGTCAAAATATGACAGTCTACCAGTCGTTCCTTGTGCACTGAGAATGCTCAAAATCTAGAGACATATTTCTTACAGAGGACTGTACTTAGAGCCCTTCAGGACATGAAATAACAGTTGAGTAGCAGCAATGAGTTAAGACCCCCTCCAAATACTGTATGTGTTGATTATAACAAAACATTTCCCCTATCCTGACAAATTTGGTGTTCTATTAAATCCCGACTTTAGAAGTCTTCTTTAAAAAATATAAAACATAGTGACTTTTACTGTCCTTTTGCAAGAAGAATTTACTACCCTTGGTACCTGGGTAACTAGAAACTACTGTACATTGAGGCTTTTCAGCAACCTTATGAGCCTACAGTTTAGAATAATAACTTTGAGAGTGATCTGTAACAGGAAAGGGAAAGGAAAATTGATGGTCAAAGATTTTGTTCCGAGGGCAAAATAAATGATGGTAATGGTAATGACGCGGTATGTGACACCAGTTTATTTAAAATACAGAACGTTGACATTCCACCTTGGAAAATATGAAAAGGAAAAACAAAGAGATTTCAAGTAAAATGTCAACTTTAGATCCTAGTGGCACTATGACATCACATATAGCACAGAGACACCACAACTTTTAATCTACAGTATCTTCCAAACAGGGCAAGATTTTCTTAGCTTGTTTTGGTTGAGTTATGAATCTCCACAAAGATCTATGTCATATACGGAAAGCTATTTGATGATGGTCGGGTTTGAGTCCCCTTTTAAAGGCATTGAAGACTCGCCCCAAACCGTGTGCAGCCATCTGAAAAAGTTAACTTTCCTTTGCATGCAAATGACGTTTTCTTCTTGTCGCTACAAAATGCAGACAGTAATGAAACGTGATACCTTGAACTCTTTTATCTAGACCTGAGAAGTCCATTGCTGCTATTTACACTTTGTTGTGGGTATTGACCGTAGCTGTATGTATTGACTGTACACTAGTGTCTAATTACCGACGGTAGCAAGCTGTGTGTGTGTGTATTTTCTGGGATTGATGGTGGTGTCTAAGACTTCTGTTACATCTCATTCAAAACTAGGTCAGATTATCGGCATTAGACGTTTGTTTGTGCGCGAGTCTTCACACCCTTTAAGTCAAGTGGTAAAACATCTGTGATCTGGTCTTATTTTCTTCATTCCTGCAGTACTGGCATTAACAGTACACACCACACATTGATGATGCATGCCAGTAGAAATTCATCCTCTGAAATTACTGTAGAGTTTATTTTGAGTTTCCAGTTTATTCCCTACCCCCTCCAGAGAGTCTCCAGTTTATTCCCTACCCCCTTCCCTTAATCCTCTCTTTGTCCCTCCACTGTTTATCTCCTACCTCTCCTCTTCCCCTGTTGGTTTCTTTCTTTCTTCTCTCCATCCCTTGTCTACTAATCCCCTTACATCTACCTCTTTGTGGTCACCATGCTCATTAACCTGTCTGTATTCTGTGCGTGTTTTTGTCCCTACTGTTACTGTTACTTGTCATTTAGCCTTTGAAGAAGATCCTGCTAGGATCGAAACGTCAGGCCAACTTACTTTTACACACAAGTTTATTTTGAGTTATAAGATAGATAGCCAGGAATGTGACATAGTATAACCTGTGTGTAGTAGTGTATGTTCACAAATAGAGGGAGACTTGCTGGTATCACTTGAACTACAATGCCTGCATGAATTTCTAATGGGGTGTGTTCCTAATGTGTGCAGAGACTGCCAGAGAGGGCAGCATTCATTATTACTCTGTAGTAACCTGTTGTGAGATTAACTGAAAAGTCATTCCAAGTTGGGGGCAGTATTTTGAAATTTTGTTGAGAGATTCTGAGTCTAATTATTAAGCAGGTAAAAAAGTTTTTAAAAGTACTCTCCTAAAAATTAATATCCTCCAGTTCATTTATCTTCATAAAACTTGGTAAAACATTTCACAAATACTTCCCTGGTTGTCGAAAATAGATCCAAACAGTAAACCAATAATGGAAAGTGTCTGGGAAATTATTAACAATTTGAGAAAGAGCCAAAAGAAAGTTTGGGTTTGAACAAGAGTTGAATGAGTGATGTAGATATTTCTTTCAGGATCAACAGGATTGCAATCAGTGATGTCACAAGTTTGAATCTGTTTTAGCGAAAAATTCCATTCCCTTTTTTTAATTATAAAATATTTACAGAAAATGAAAGGGTTACGTTATACAAGGAGATGTCTCAATAAGGGAAATTGTAATATATTTGTCCAAATTTAAACATGGTGACCATTATTTCACCTCCTAGCATATTAAGGTTTCAATACTGTTTACTTTTAAAACATCTATCATCTTGCTAATATTCCTTATCTAGAAATGTGACATACGTATTCAGTTGTCTCAGCTGTTCAGAGTAGATTGGTGTTTGCTTTAAATTTGATTTGTAATATTCTTGAGGGAGAGAAATGAATTGAACCCTTTCAGTTTTCCAGTAGCTACCCAATGACAGTTGTCTGGGAATGTTAACAAAACTTTCCAGCTGATAAGTCAAACACTCCATATTAACATCCTGCTCCTCAGTTGAGATGTGCAGTACTCAAAACCATCCAACCAATAGTGATATGTCATTCTCTTCAGGGATTTGGGTGTGAGAATAAAAACTTTTGTTTTAAAGAAATTTTTGGTCCAGTGGTTTCCTGACTTGGATTAAATTGTTGATAACTTGCTAATTTAAGTAGTAGTTTCATGTTTGTAAATCACAAAATCTCTCAGACCAGTGTTTAATGACCAGTGAATGTTAATACATGGCATGGGTCAATGACTGTGCATGTTGTTCATGCAAACTTTTTAGCTTTAAAAAAGTGAGAAGAAAGGTGTACAGTAAATTACTGTTCCCATACTAAGATTCTTGCTCTCTCAGTTGTCTTCATCTCCATGTCTTCAGAGATGTAACTTCATCGTAGGGTCAAGTAGAGTTTTTAATAAAAAAAGAAAAATAAAGAACCATGTATTAAAGTGCTGTTATCATGAAATAAAGCATGCTCAAGAGCACTGTACAGAAGAACCTATACCTGGAATATAAAATTACCAAACTTAAGAAAACCAAACAGTAATAACAACAGCAATAAAAGTAAAAAATGATATAAGACAGGGTTATTAACCACAATAAAGAACATAAAAATATAAATATACATAAAAAAAATAAAGTAAAATAAAAAAAGAGTCTTTGCCACCGATTTTCCTAATTCGAGTCATGGACTCAAGTCACTGTATTATCTCTATGAGGAAACAGTTGACAAATCTGTTAGAGTGTCATCACTTTTGAAATTTTGTGACTGGAGTCGAAAACTACTTCTTGTTCTTTTGCTTTCAGGAAACTGGAGAAGAAAATGGGATTAAAGGGGACTCCAATAATGCTGAGGGGGCAGTGGGACTGGCAGAGGAGATGGCAGAGTTTGAGAAGTTACTTCTTCTGAACATGGGAAAGAAAGGGAGCTCAGATAAAACTGACGAAAAGAAAGATTACCTTCAAGTACCTTCGAGGAGGTCAAGGTCCAAAACTCGAGAAGAGAAATCCAGAGGGTCAAAGACGGAGGAAGCAAATTCCAGAGAGACCAGCGAAAGGTCAACAGGCAGGAGGAAGTCATCAAGGTTTTCCTCCAGCAAGAAAGATGATGAGACAGAGACGAAGAAAGAGGAGAACAAGGGGGAACCGGTCCGAAAGAGAAGCCGCTTCTCGTTGTCAAAGATGGACAGCAAACCCAAGAGCGAAACTAAACCGCAGTTGGAAGAGTCTTCGGGTGTTTCTTCCGACGACGCAGGGGTAAAGAAGCAGCAGGAAGAGAAAAAAGGGGGGAAAAAGACACCGTTTTCCACCAAAGTGAAATTTGAATGGAAAGTAGGAGTGAAGAGATCCTTCGTTAGCAGTCCCATGAAGAAGATGGGTGACGATTCTGATGAGGAGGAGGATAAAGATGCCACAAAGAAGATGGTCAAGAGTGAGGAACAAACAAAACAGTCGCAGGAGGCAGCCGTGACGGTGAAGAAAGAAACAAAGGTACAGCCAGGGATCAAAGTCGTTGAAAGTGTCACATCTAACCCAGCACCTATTGCAACCTTTGGATCCGATTTTCAGTTGGTGAAAGATGAGACGAGAGGCCAGTTGGACTCGGACGAAGAGATGGAGTCACTGTCAGAACAGAAGACCAGTGTTCAAGCCTCGTCGTCTCTGAGCCTTTTACCGAGGAGATTTTTGAAGAGTACCAAACGGGAAGAAAGACCAGCGGATAGCAGTGAAGTCGACGGGGAGGGGAATCTGTCCGGCGCGGAGAAGGAAGAGAATACCGCTGTTACCGTGGATTCTTTGGAAGACGAAACAGATGTGTTGATGGATCTGAGTAGTGACGACGGGAAGGATTCACGGGAACCAGGTGTCATCATTCATCTCATAGACAGTTACAAGGAAGGCAGGGGTGGGAGGTCCAGGCGGTCTCGTCCAAGAGAGAGTGACTACCGTTCTTCTCTGGAAGAAATCCGAAACCGATGTCGCACGGAAAAGGAAGACAAATCAAGTACTTCTGCAGACCTTTCAAAGAAGGATGAAAAAGATAGAAAAATAGCACCAAAGAAGAAGTGGCGAAATTTTGTCAGGCACGGAGTACTGAGCGAGCCAAACTCTGCCGAGGAGAGAACTGACAGAGCATCACGTAGACGAGGAGGAGGTGTAGGTCTGAACCAAGATGAAAGTAAAGCAATAGCTGAAAATACATCATCCCTGGAGCTGGCTGAAAAAGTGAAATCTGAAATGGAAGAAATGGGTAGCAAACCAGAACATCACAGAGAAACAAAGAGAGAGACATCTGAGGAGCCAGATATTGCTATGGAGACTAGGACAGGTGGAGAGGATGAAGTGTCAAGAGAGAGGTGGAGAGAGAGGCTGAAGGGAAAAGAAGAATCACCACAGGGAGGTCATTCCGAGGACAAAACAGAGGATGGGAAGCGAGAAGCAGAAGAGAGACATCCAAAAACAGGAGGACTCGATAAACAGAGTAATAAAGAAACTGCAAAAGCAGCGGAAGATGAAACCAGGGAGCATTCTCATGACCATCGCAAAAGAAGGAGAAGCTCCTCTGAAGGGAAAGAGGATGAACCAAGAGATAAGTCTCGATCGGGTACCAGTCATAGAAAGAGAGGTTGTTCATTGGATGGTAGCAGTGAATCAAAACGAGATCAGAGCTACGATGATACGAGAGACACATCACATAGTACCAAAAACAGGAAGGGAGACTTCTTGGATAGAGAAGGATCAAGCCACTCAAAAAGAGACCATAGCCGGGACCGGTCACGGGAACGAAGCAGAGATAGGTCACGGGATCGCAGCAGAGATAGGTCACAGGATCAAAACAGAGATAGATTGGGTGATCGAAGCAGAGATAGGTCGCCAGATCGAAGCCGAGATAGATTGCGAGATCGAAGCAGAGATAGGTCGTGCGATCGAAGCAGAGATAGGTCGCGGGATCGAAGCAGAGATAGATCACAGGTCCGTAGTAAAGATCGATCACATGATCAAAGCAGAGATAGGTCAGGGGATCCAAGCAAAGATAGATCGCAGGATCGGAGCAGGGACAGATCACGAGAAAGGTCACACCAACGAGCGAGAGGCAGGCAGTCCCGAGACCGAAGCAGAGAAAAATCGCAAGAGAGGAGAAGAGGTAAATCACAGGAAGGAAGGGGGAAGTCATGGGAACGAATCGGACGGCGAGGGAGCTCAACAGACCAAGAGAAAGGAAGGGATTCAAGGAAAACCAAAGGTTGTGAAAATTCAGAGGAGAGATCATTAGACAGGAGGAGAGGTAACTCATTGGAGAGAGCTGATTCGGATGAAGAACCAGATGGGAGATCACACAGAAAGTCCAAAAGAAGAGATTCATCAGAGAGGAGAGAGTCATCCAGGGAGAGGAGGCATCACAGGGAAAATTCTTCTCCCAAGAGGAAAAAGAGCCCTACCAAAGGCAGTGACTCAGAGGATGAGAAGGACAGAAAGAGCAAGAAGCAACAAGACACGAAGGAGAAGAGGCAGGAACTAGACAACGTCAAGGAAGTGATTGAAGAGGAGGTGGAAGTCCCGAAAGATGACAAACTTTTGGAGACTCCTGTGGAGAGGACAGAGACAGATGATAGGTCATCAGTAGTGGAGGAAGAGAAGGCGGACACGGAATCTACAGAGGCGGTCGTTAAGGAAGATAAACCAATCATGGAAACGGCAGAAACATCTGAGAAAGAGGAGACAACAAGAGACCCTACCGTGAAAGAAGATCTTAACGAAGAATTATTTATGGACATTTTTGGTGATGCTAAGATGGATTCTTTAAATGAGGAAGTAACACCCAAAGAAGCAGATTGTATTATTAGTGGAGAGAATGCATCAATGTCATCAGAGACAAGCAAGAGGGATGAGCATAAAGGGGATGTAGAGACAGGAGTTGGAAGGGAGGATGGGAACTCCTCTGAGAGCAATAGAGGTAAATTTATTAGCAGCTTTGCAACCGCCAGTCCTCAGTTGCCCTCAGCCGCTGCCACTAAAATTCCCATACTGAGGATACCAGTTGCCTTAACGATAGACTCAAAGTTGGGAAAGACTCTCCCAAAGTCTTTTGCAAGCAAAGAAGTAGAAAAGGAAAAAAGTGGAGTATCAATTAAGGGTACCAATGATGCTGAGAGAGGATTTTTGTCCCCAGTCAACTTTCAGAAAACATTGAAAAAGCCTGAAGCAGGACCTAACGATCACAAGGCTCAAGTGGTATCAAACTTGGAGCTTCAGAAGCAAAGCAAAGATAGTCCTCATGAAGTAGTAAAGAATACGCAGGTTCTTTTGACCGGGGATAAGTCTCGTGAGCAACCAGATGACATTACCGAGGTTGCTATGGATATCAGCGATGATTCCATGGATGCTGTCAGGTCAGAGGACAGTATCTCACCTAGCCCAGAGAGAGAAATAGAATCACTTGATGCAACAAAAGATGAACAGGCAAACGAGGAAGTAGAAAACCAATCAGAAATCTCTGGGAACATACTTGGTATCGAAGAGGATATGGGTGTGGTAAGTACACCCCAAGAGGATGGAGCTGCATCTCCCAAGGATCAAGTCAGGACAGACGGTGGAGCGGAGGAAGAAGAGGAAGAGAACAGCAGCGATGAAGATGATGCCCCACCACCTCCACCACCACCCCCTCCTCCAACTCGTCCCACCGAAACGGTATTATCATTTGAAGCGTCCGATAAGTATTCCCCAGATAGCCCAACGGAGGAGGACGACCGGTCCTCGTTGGTCGTCAATGTAGGGAGATTCGCGAGCGGAAGAAATTTTGCCCCGGTGACCACAAGTGACACAAGTTATGCTTTTGGTTTTGAACAATTACTTGAAGAAGAAGGTGCAATGTTCACCAGACAGTTACCTTCCCAATCGGCTTCTGACAGGATTGAAGTGGAAAAGGTTGATACAGATCTAAGAGATACGAGGGGAATGCCAGACTTGAGAACAAGAGCTGAGAGTGAAAAACTTGTCAAAGCAGATATAGCACAGGAGATGGCTTCCAACTACCAGAATTCCACCGCCGAGGAGAGAAAAGAAGTTAACAATCAAGATGTAATTGATCAAGATGTTCATATCGGAGTAAGTGCATCCGTTGACGAAGACAAGGTAACAGACCAAATCACACCGAAAGAACAAAGTGATGAGCGTGAGATTGTGGGAGGGAAAGAAGTGGTAGGATTGTTCAATGAGGTGGTACGCCATGATTCAGAGAATGCTACAACAGTGGAAAGTTCCGAGGGTGTACCAGCTGCTGTGAACATTACCAGCAGATTTGGTGAATGTGAAGAGATCTCCAAAGATGTAGTCGAGTCGGCCTCTCCGAAAGATGAAGAACGAGAAAATGAAGCAAGCGTTGCAATCAGAAAGGGAGACTTCCCTGCACAGGATGAAGGCGGATTGACAGAGAATAGGTGTGAAGAGAAAGACGTCAAAATGGAAGAAGAGAGACGGGGAGATGACGAAGGTGAGAAGAGAGGACCTGTTTTGGAAGAGTCGTCGCAGGGAGGTCCGGAACAGATGCCAGCGAACTCTCCTGATGTGGTAGTTCCACCAGAGATGGAGATTGCACCTGAAATCAAACCAGAGGAGATGGAAACGGATTTTGAGGATGGAGATGTCGGTAGGCAAGCAGTTGAAGAGGCAGAGGCACAGGTTAAACAGGAGGAGGAGGAGGAAGAATACAAAATAAGCTCTCCACCATCATCATCAGAGATTCCTGAAATAGATCAGAGACCACTGCCTTTAGAGCCGATTGATTGGGTGATACCAGAATCCACTACGCCCGACTCACCCCCGGAACTGCAATTGGTATCTGTGGGTGATATGGAGGTGGATGGTCCCCTCTCTGAGGTTGTACCAGTCTTAGAGAGGGAGACAAGTAGCGGGGTCACAGTTCCCGAAATACCAAAGCTAGAGTACACCGGGGGACCTGCGGTCGAGACAGGCGAAGAGAAATCAGACATCACATCAGGTGAGGAGAGCAAACAGAGAGACGGTCTCGTAACAGAGGACGGAACAGAGGAAAACGAAAGTGGGTCCGGTACGGGCGGGGAAGTCTCGTCGGTCACACCCCCGGAAGGACAGAAAGAGAACGAAGAGGACAAACTGGGGGAGAGTAGCGGTCAAGAGGTACAAACGGAGGGCAAGGCCAAGGAACCAGTCCAGACTAGCTTGGAGCCCGGAGAAATTCTTGACCCAAAGGAAGGAGAGAAGGATTCCAAAGCTAAAGAGGAACGAGAGAAGGAGGAGAGAGAAAAGGACGACAGACGTCAACGGGATAGGGACCGACGAGAGAGGCGGAGCGAACGGGAACGTGAGAGGGAGGTGGAGAGGAAGGCTAACTTCAAAGAGTGGGGAATAGTGGAGAAGGAAAATTATCCACCGTTTGAGAAACTGGCAGAAAATTACTACCAGACAGAGAGGTAAGTCAATGACATGGATGAGATTTATTTATGTTCAGGGAGCGGGAGGTGGTGGGAGGGGGGGAGGGATGTAATTCAATTCTAGGACAGCCTTTTCTTGATTTTGAGAAAATTGTTTCTGGCCTGAATAGCACAAATTTAGCACAAATTCAGGACTAGAACAGTACTGAGCTTTGTGCAAAAGATGAATGAATTAGACTACTTTTGATTTCACCATGTAAGAATTGAGTAACTTAACAGTTTACCAGGTTATAAAATGTTTCAGTAATTTACTACAACATTTAACAAGAAAACATCATTTGGCACCAAACTTGTTAGCTTTTATGGTAGTCTCTGTTTTCTTTCTTTCTTTATCATTATTATTATCGTTGGTGGAGAGAAATGGCCGTAAGATTCTCGGTGAATGTTTCTGGTATCTTATTCCACACCGACGTAGCTGGATTGTCTCAGAGATGTAATGATTGCCGTAAACATTTTACATTTCTTTTTGCGATCATAGAAAAAAGTCCAAAGCTGTGAAGGAAGCCAAGCGGATGGTTTGCGACTGCACCACGTCCAGGGACGAACGCTCTCGGGGAATGGTAGCATGCGGAGAAAATTGCCTGAATAGACTGCTCATGATCGAATGGTGAGGAGTTGATTAATTATAGCCACGGAGCAAACCGTTACTAAGTCGTTTATCTTAGTTTTGAATCCATTCAAAGGGCAATGGAGCTGTGAAAGGAATATCAGAATCTGTAAGTTTCATGAAAATGTGAAAAAGAAAAGATATTCATTGGAAAGGAAACTCATGTTGGAATGTGTTAAATGGAATATATTCATACATTCTCTCAGTCCCGTATCAAAATGGAACATTCGTTACCTCGCTTGGTCTTGGGCGGTATTGGTCATGTCACATGTTCGAGTTTTATCTGAGAAAAGGGAAATATGTCATGGTTCATTCGTTTTCAAAGCAGAAATCTTTTGGAAACTTTTCTTTTCCAATGGAATGGGAAACCAGTTGTTGAACTTCCATAATTTGTGTGAGTACAGTGTGATGAAGAACAAAATTATCTCAGAAATAGGGCAGGGGTGGGGGGGGGGTAATATCTGTTACATTTTTATAGGTTTTCTCACCCCATTACCTTTTTATCCCTCCTTTGCAGCACTTCAAGATGCCCTTGTGGTGACCATTGCACAAATGTCAGATTTCAGAGGGTGAGTGTCATTTTTCGAGTGTCTCATGAGTGTTACACACCATCAGTGATAATTGTAACTCTGTGGTATGGTACTTTTCTTGTATACGATATGGGGCTACTTGTGTATCACTACTGCAAGACAAGGCTAAGACAAAAAGAAGCTAATATTGATAGTGATAACATTTTACATTTTAATCCCTTTCTAACCTCCCCCCCCTCCCCACTCCGCCACCCCGTTGCTGAATGTTTTAAGCATCTATTTACCCCCTAAACCAGCCCACTCTTTTAGGTTACTCAGGTCCCATAAGATAGGATAGGATATAATGAGCCTCACTGGATTGCCTACAAGCGGTTCTTTCTGTGGATATGTCCCAGAAAGCTGAACCATTCCCATGGTCAGTAAAGTCGATCAAGTTCGTGTTATCGGTTTTCAGACCTCGAAAATATGATGGACGCACCTCAAGAAAATGACGAGTCTAGAAAACTCAGAAAGGAAAACCCTGCCATTTTACTAGATTTGTGATCTTACTTTTGACAATCAGGAAACAATCTGTCTCATCTGTTTTCCGTTTTCTGCATTTTTTCTTTCTCTTCCACAGAGGGAGTACTCGGATGTAGGTATCTTTTACGCAGAGAACAAAGGGCACGGGATGAAAGCACTTCAAGACCTCAGATCGTAAGCCTTTCTCCAAAGTTTCTTTCTCCAAAGTTCCTTTTCTCCAAAGTTCCTTTCTCCAAAGTTGTATAGATCTCGCCATTGATCGAAACCGTCCATGTCATATATATCTGTTACATAACAGTGGATAAAAAGTCCCATTGTGGGTGGATACATCTCTTTGAACAGGCCCTCAGAAATTCGGGGCTATTCACTGGCAAAATTGCCAGTGAATTTTGCCATTTTCCAGTAGACAAAAAAATCTCGCCGGCAAATTTTCTGCCAGTAGACATGAAGAACGTCAAGACGTGGTAAGTCGGTCAGCAAATTCTCAGTGAAAGAATCGTCATGGTTTCTGTACAGTGACATAAGCCCGGTATTACTGCTCTTCATCAGCAAATAATTTTTGGGCTGCTCTCGAAGGGACCTGTACAGTGACTAAAGTGTGTTTTTTAATTCAGAAAAATGCCTGTGAGAACTTGATGTTAGTCAGTAGAAGTTTTATTCAGCACTGGCATTTCTTAAATAGAGTGGTTAAAATTCTGCAACTCCTGGACCTGTTTTGAGGTGAGGTGTGATATTAAACCTAAATACTTGGTAATATGATAGAGCTAGGGTCGGTCTCTATTCGCTGACGGTTAGCGGTAGTTTCATCCGATAAACGGATATTTTGTGAATCATAAAAGACGCTAAGAATTTGAAATTTGATAAGTGAAGAAAGGAAGAGAAGTAGTTTTT
>KN893381.1:25208-45684 GCA_000934455.1 Apostichopus parvimensis | reverse complement strand
TAGCAGATTGTGTAACTTTATGATGACTCAAAAGCAGAGACAGCATCAATTATATAATGGAGTCTAGCCTTAATTACTTCTCTGGTAAATTTTGAAGCCAAAACTCTTGCTAGGAAGAAAAAGGTTGTTAATTGTGAACAATACAGACACTGCAGCATTTAACAGTTGCTTGAAGTGAAGTCCAGGAGGCTGAACATTCTTCAAAATCAGTAGCAATAATATAGAACTGTGAATCAGTGATTCACAAAAGGGTTAGAAGCTAACCAACATGTGTGACCATTCACAGACAGCCCTGTTGCACTAACGTTGATCTCTTTAAACAATGGATAACTGTTGAGTTGAGAATTTGGAGCTGGTCGTATCACTGATGCTATATATGTTAGCAATGCAACAAGGAAACTCATGCAGTATTAAGTATACATAGCTCAGTGGGTCAAAGGTCAAACTCACATTGCCAACCCTGATCCAGGGATAGGCTTTAGGGCTCCTCTGGTTTTGACAAAATTCCTATAAAAATAGATTGAGGAAGGGATAGAACATGGAATTCAACAGTAAACTTGTACAATGTATGATACGTTGCAGACTTTCAGAGACATAAAAGTATGAGATGTGATTTTGTAATATCTTGAACAAGCTATCAAAATATTGATATAGGGAGGTAACCACCAGCTGGTTTCATTTAAGATACAAAACACCTTAGTATCAGCTTGTAAATGCAATGATGCCTCACAACAATATTGGTGGTCCACCTGGATTTATCTCCAAGTTGCATAACATGGACATAGCATTCACATTCTTGCATGATGCAAATAATTGCTACATAATATAACACATTATATGTTTATCTGCAAAAACAAAGAATGTTCATATGCAATGTTGTTCTTTTTGAGAGCTCAAAAGCCAGTAGAGGAATAACCCATTACTTCAATAGTTCTCATTAGGGAGGGACAGAAGCACTCACCTTGTGATACCATGGAGAACTGATTTGACCAATGCATATAGATCCGGGGGCCCTCCTCGAGATGGGTTTGTCACTGGAGGGCCTTTAATTGTGACAGTCAGCTGGTCGTTTAAGTCCCCTTTCACTATGACATTGCGGGACCACTGAGCTTCATTACCAACTTGTGAATCCATAGCAGAATGTTCATTGCACTTGTCCCAGGGTGGTGGTGACTCTGGGGTTTCCGGTGGGATTTCTTTGTGCACTAAACTCAGTGTTTCCCAAGGAGGGGGAGACTGAGGTGTAGCTGGCACACTGGAAGAGGTGGTGGGGGTATTCCTGGACACAGTTGACAATATAGAAGCCAGTTTGTTCATTGGATCTCCAACATCACCTTCATGTGGAAAAAAAACTCATCAATCTCAATCTACTGAAAATTACAATGATACAGAATTAGTTATAGAATAAAGATAAAAGAGGCCCTTCTAAGGATATGTTACACAGATTTCATGACCAACATGCAATAATATGTAAAAAAGTGGTATGCATGTACCAACAGCTGAGAGAAAAGGCACCAGCTGCACAACCACCAGACAGGTTAGACTTGGCCAAGGGGGGGGGGGGGGGGGGGGGGGGGGGTGGGAGGAGATAGAGGTGAAAAGAGGTAACAGCAGTATTCCTCAAGAAGATAATGTAGTAGTTTAGATAATATGTGAACCAGAATACAAAAATGCATTGAGGTTTTGCTGATGTAATCTGAAGTTTTCTTCATGATTCTGCTGTAATGTATAGTGAGGGTGTACGACATACTTGATCTTAGTAATACAGTGAAAAGCAGTGTGAAGTGACACAATAAACTCACTATGACACAGGCTGTCCTGAAATGACCATTGACCTCAACAACAGACTTCTTGTACTAAATGTGATACATCAACATACAACATAAGACATCTATCAATGTTGAAATATTGTGTAAAACATGGTTTTCACAATTTGACCCCTGGTGAACTCAAACGACCATTGACCTCCGCCCACAACATTAGGCTTCTTGTACTCAATGTGGTACAATCACATACCAAATATGCCATCTGCCCAACTTCCCTTGCGATATTAGTGTAGAGAGACAGGTAAGAGGGGAGCGAAGTAAACATTTAGGGTTTGTTGACTTCAAATGACCTTTGACCTCCACCAAAAATAATAGGCTCCTTAAATTTGATATGGTTCATCTACAACCAAATATGAGATCTGTCCAAGGTTCCCTTCTTGCAATATCACAATTTGACCTGTTGTACCCAAAATGACCTTTGACTTAAAAACAATATTTTAGGCTTCTTGTACTCAATTTGGTTCTACTAAACACTAGATATGAAATTGGTCCAACCTTCCCTTCTTCAGTTATATTGTTTACAAGCTGGGCATCACAAACACACACACACTTCCACACATCATGAATGCAAAGGTTATGATTATCATCCAAACCAAAAAAGTGAAAATTCATTCTTGCACAACTGTTGCCATCTAAAAGCAGTGTTTGTACAAAACAAAGATTTCAGCCAAAACAATGATAACTAACATAAACCAACTCAACCTTTGTAGCTAATCAACTATGTCACTACTGGAGGATATTTTAAACACTCACAGCAAAAAAAAACAACAGATAAAGGATACAGTAACTGCCATGTGTCCAACAACACTGTAAATATAACTGCAGCCCTAAATTTCTGAACAGTTGGAAAAACAATGTCTTTACTTAAAATTTCTTTACTTAATCTTGGACAGATGATTTCGGTCTAAAAGTGAACGACACCAATATCTTATGATACTTGCATATAGCATTCTTTCTTTGAAGCACCCACCTGTTCTAAGCCTCTTTGAAGAAGAGAGATACCCTCCATCTTCAACATGCCTCTTGTTATTGTTTTCCACATCTGAGGTCATAGATGTGTCATAGGAAGTGGATGGTCCTGGGTCAAGCCCTTCTGAGACCTCTGGATACTGTTGCATAAGTGAATGAGGAAATGGAAAGCCAGATCCTGATGGACTTTGGCCCTGGACCCGACCCAATATTGATCTCAATTTGTCTAATGTCAGACCAGCTGGAGAGAGAGGATCATCACCCACAGGGGACTCTCCTCCAGGGTCTTGAGGAGGGATGTCCTGCTGCTGGAGGTGAGGACTTGAGAGAATGTTCTTTAGGTAATCAAAAATCTGGGCAGATTCTTGAATGGGCTTCCTGTCAAGATCCATTACCAGAGGTGGTTGAGCAGGGAATTCCCCATCGGGAGAATTAAAGTATGGTTCAGATTCATTGGCACTGAAATATTCATAAGTAGAATGATCAGTGGTAGGATGATGATGCTGGTTCAGCGAAGGATTGGGAGTGATCATTCCTATCGAGTCTTGTTCGGCGGAGAGAGTGGGCGTCTGTACGGCTGGAGAGAGTGCTTTCAGTCTCTCTGCGACTCTCTGCCTCTGAAAGCTGACCTTCAACTGCTCTACCTGCTTGAGACCGGCTCGCTCCTGCAGTAACATCTCTAAGTTACCCTTCAGTTCAGATATCCTTGTCTGGTATCCCTTCACTGCATCTGTAGTACCTGAGACGTCAGAGGATGACGCAGACATGGAAACAATCTTCTCCTTGACCTTCACCAGTTCTGTCAACTGATTGATCTTATGATTAATATCTGGTAATGCAGAATTATCAGCAAACATTCTGGTGGGCTTTGGAGGATGGCTAAACTTTTGTTCATGCAGTAACTCTGACGACCCCACCTGTTTATCACCCTGTTTGACCCTTGACCTATTACTCTCATCAGATGTGTCCTTTGTTAGTGTCCTTGGGTCTTGTTGTGTCTGTGGTGGTGGCGGACTGTCTTCTTCAATTGGAGAGAAACTGCCTTCCACATGTTCCAGTCTACCTGAATGGAAGGGTACCTGTTCTACAGTGGGAACAGTTTGAGGTACCTCCACCACCTGAGGCAGATGATTTTGACTAGGCTTCATGTCTTTCACTATGCTGTTGGTGGCATCCTTCAGAACTGTATCCGTATTAATGTTCCTGTTGTTACCATCATTTGAAACCTCACCCGGAGGAGGATCCTTGCTCTCACTGACGGAGTTTCGAATTGCACTTCTCAAGGGGGTCTTCTTTTTTACCTTTTCTCCCGAGTAGAAACTGGTCATACGATGGAATATCTTCCCAATATCTGCCTTACAATTAGCAGTCATTGATTGACTTACGACCGGTAACTGAGGCTTTTCATCTTCTACTCTGGATGCAGCCTTTTTCAGTCCTATATCTAAAATTAAAAAGTAAAGATCAATAAGTATTATGAATATCAATCACCGATTATGTGAAAACTGGCAAAAGTATTGAAATAGACAAGAAATTGGGTTAGAACAGCACTCCAAACTCACACCTTAGGATAGCAAGTCCTAGCTATGATCTGAGTTGTCACCCTCAACAAAGAGGATATTTTTTGCAATTAGCCCTTTCCTATCTACTTCTTTACTCTTTCCAAATTTAAGAATTATTTTTTGCAAAGAAATTCAATATTTGGTACTTTTAGTCCATTAGAACAGAATATCAAAACTAGTATTCTCAACACAAAAATGAAGAAAGAGGTTTCAATGACTGATCTGTTAATCATAAAGAAAGTTCATGAAGTCCACTGCTAGACTGGAAAAGATGTTAGAAATAATATACAGAGACATTATGAATGGTATAGTCATTTCACTGCTTAACTGTAATGGAGGCCATCTGGGGTAGGATTGTCTAATGAAAGTGGAAAACAGGCTTCAAAAATAGTTTCTTAAGATTAAGCTTCAACCACTGAGCATCAGTGTGTCTAGTAAGAAATGCCACATTCAGTCTTCGGTATATAATTAACTGTATCATTTTTTGGCTCAATATGTAATGTCTTTGCACAGAAAGTACAGAAATATGGGCAACTGAGAACTTTAACTTTACACAAACTTGACAATTTTGAGACTAAATCTTTCTCTACTGTGTCACATTAGCAGCCACTGCCACATACCTTTAAAACAAACAGCTCTAAAGACTGGCGCTAATTTTTCTTACCTGTGAAGTTTCTGAAAGAACTTCTGTTTGATACAAACAATACGTGTAGCACACATGTTTTGACAGATTTAGTGACCCCTAATTCCTCAGTCAGAGTACATGGAGGCAGTACAAACAACAATTTGTTGTCAATCTTCTTCTGCAAGGCCTGTTTAAAAAAAAAACATGCAATGTGTATGGTCAGCTCTTTGACTTCTTTTATTGCCAATCACAGGATTTATTTTCAAGCAGAGACATCTCAACTATCACAACAACAACAAATAAGAATTATAACCTATTCATGACTACTTTCTGAAAGTTTTAGAAATGATACGTTGGAAATCTTGGGGACAATAAATTTGATATTTAAATAAAGAGCATAAGTAGTCCATGAACACTGACAGAAATGTTGCTAGTATTTGAGAAAATGTTCAGATATTTGGAAGATGCTTTTAAATATGCCTTTAAATATCCGCAGCAACAACAAATAGGGAAGGGTAACTTAAAACAAGTCTTTGAGTACAAATTCATTTTAACAACAATCCAAAGTACATATCAACCTGATATATTTATCACAATTTTCACTCTTTTCCTGTAATACCCTTACCTGGAATGTGTACTCAACTCCCTCTTCACTATCATTTAGTGTGTCATTCCACTAAACATAGTGACGCAGTGTGCAAGATAAATGGAAAAGGAAGCAATCCTTTTTTTAACTGCAATCTTTACATCCGCAACCTTTAACGGAAGGAATGGCCACAAGAATCTCTATAAACTTTATGAGACACAAAAGAGATGTTACAGAATATCATAATTTATCCCTGTGGCAGACTCTGCAGGCCATTGATCCCTTTTCGCAAAAAAATAACAACTTTGATCAACTAATTTCTTACCATGTCGTTTTCCTTCAGGCATTTGAATAGTTCAAGAAATGCCGTTTTATCTCCAATCCTCCTCATCTGTGCATAGCTGAAGTAGCGTCCCTTTGCAGAAACTACAAATGAAGGGAAAAATCCACAAATGCTACAGACATACATAAGATCAACTGTAACTCTTTCCTCTTTACAAATCAGGACTCTGTCCATTCTCTCACTCCCTCCTAAACACAAATGCACATACTTAGGAATATACATGGCTAAACAGACAATGCACAGACTGGCAATATCATGAAGCCACTGGTGAGAATCTCTCTAGTCCACTCTCTACGTCATTTCAAACTTTCTGATCAAGAAAAAAGTTTTAAATATTTAATAGTTATCATAGTTTATAGGTTTTTTGGTGTATTGATTAAGTTTGAACATTGAAAGTATCAAAATGACACTGATGAAAATATTGCCAAGGATTGACTTCCTTACCCTCTCTGTATCTTGAAAAATGACAGAGCTTTGGATGCTTGCTGATGTTGGATGGCATTATCTGTTTGACTTTACTGATCGGTAGGGCAGTGTTGAGATTCAGACGTCTAGGCCTGACAAAAAAAACAAATCGGAACCCAAGTTCACACGTATAAAATTTACAGCTTAATGCATCAGCATTAATCAAACTTGTAAACTAACAAATCAGAAAGGAAAAAAATATATATGTTTTGATTCCTCAATAAATTTTGGAATGTCTTCACTTTCCAAAGTTGCAAAAAACTGACTATCTACAAACAAACTTTGCACTTTACAAATGTAGATAGCATTTTATTTACATATGTTTGAAATATCTGAAAGAGAGTGCAGTTTATTATAAGGAGGCAGTTTCTGACTGGAGGCCACAACTTTCACACATGATCATGGAATTCTAACCTCCCACTTATTCTTTCAACTAAGCAATGTCAATGAGCATTGAATTAATAATATTTGACTTTGTCCACATGTCTGCTGCAAGTATCACCATGTATGAATGTACAAAGAGAAACTTGAGTTTGAAATTTATTTGACAAACTTAAATTTCCCCCGCAGAGTAAACTGAAGTAAATTCCGCTGTGTTAATAGTTAACTCCCTATCGTACATGGAAGGTTCATAAACCTTGATTTTCGTGAAAGATTGTGTGAGTTATTTGACCAAAATTCTTTAAGAGATGAATTTCGTTACGTTTTTGTTTGTCCTTACTTTTCAGCCGATAGGATTGAGTTCTTGAAACCATATTTTAGGAAAAGACCCAGTTCTATTAAAATGAAGCATTTGTTTCAATCATCGGGTAAAAGTGTCCATGTAAATCTAAGTAAATTTTGTAGAAAAATTCTCAAAATATTTGTCTCTTAAGGAAGTTTCTTTCTCTAAACAGTTTCTGGTGCCATCTCCATTTTTAGACTTTTCTTAAGTCCCCCACCCTCCCCCCCCCCCCCTTTTCTCCTCTCAAACTATTCAGCACAAATTGTTGGAAGAAAGTGTGTCATTCTTTTTTTTTTCCTTTTTACTCCCTATGGTCTTAAGTTATAAGTTATTTGTCATTTTGTTGTTAATATCTGGATTTTTGGTTGTTATTGAAATGTGTAAATGTCTCTTATACCTCACTGAGGTGATGTGGAGAAAAATAAACTAAACTAAACTAAACTAATTAATGATATTAACCCATTACAGACAAAAGAAACAACTGATCTAACCAAAGACAAACAAATACATCTAACAATTTATAACATTACTTGGGTTTTTATTTCCTTTCCTGCATTATAATTAAGTTTCATCCACACTGTAATGCCTTTCTAAAATCTACTTAACCAGGTTTTATTAAACTTACTTGAGGACTAAACTTACAAGAAATGTATTTTCTTAGCTTTGTCACACAAATGTTGACAAATACTGTTGTAAGAGAATGTTTGAGTTGACGGAAAGTACACAAGTGACAATAGCATCTACAAACTGCATGTATAGAAATGCGTGCGTCACATTTAAAGGGCATGAAGACTCTCGCAAAAACAAACGTCTAATGCCAGTAATCTGACCTAGTTACGAATGAGGTGTAACAGAAGTGTTAGACACCAACATCGATACCAGAAAATACACACACAGCTTGCTACCGTCGGTAATAAGACACTAGTGTACAGTCAGTACATACAGCTGCGGTCAATACCCACAGCACAGTGTACAAACGATACAGCAATGGACATCTCAGGTCCAGCTAAAGATAACAAGGTATCACGTTTCATTACTGTCTGCATTTTGTAGCGACACAAACAAAACGTCACTTGCAAGCAACAGAAAGTTAACTTTTTCAGATGGCCGCACACGGTTTGGGGCGAGTCTTCAATGCCTTTAAGAGCTTATATTAGCATGGACTTACAGGTCTGTTGGCAAGAATGGAAGTCTACTGGATACAAGGCAAGCACTACAATGCTCTTTGCCCCCATTGATAAGTTTGCCCTTCCACAAGGTGATTGGCGGTGAATACACTGTTATGATGAAAGAGTGAAACATTTTAGAAACAATGTTTAATTACGAACAATATCAATGATACATTACCAATAATGCTCTATAAACACAGATCACAAACTTAAAATTGCAATGATCTGACAACAGAAATGACCTTCAAGTTCTTGGGATAAATTTGTGATGTTTCTGTACTTTGAGCCATTGAATTCCGCTTATTGATAAATGCTGTAAAATAATATATAGGCAAGCATCATTTGATTAAAAATTCACTCTAGGTGTGTACACTCATATATCTAAATAATACATTAGTAAATTCAGTGTAGGTGTGCACACCCATAGATAGAAATAATACATTAGTAAATTCACTGTAAGTGTTCACACCCACAGATATAAATAATACATTAGTAAATTCACTGTAGGTGTGTACACCCACAGATATAAATAATACATTAGTAAATTCAATTAGGCATGCATGCCCATACATATAAATAATACATTAGTAAATTCACTGTAGGTGTGTACACCCATAGATATAAATAATACATTAGTAAATTCACTGTAGGTGTGTACACCCACAGATATAAATAATACATTAGTAAATTCAATTAGGCGTGCATGCCCATAGATATAAATAATACATTAGTAAATTCACTGTAGGTGTGTACACCCATAGATATAAATAATACATTAGTAAATTCACTGTAGGTGTGTAGACTCATAGATATAAATAACACAGTAAACAGTGGCAATCACAACTGTATAAGTGAATTCAACATAAGTGATAGGATGACCAAGCTAGTCTTATAACACATCACAAACAACTGGGCTATTATCAATGTCATGGATACTTTTAAATTTATTAATGTACTAATTAATATTAATTTATTAATGTACTCTTTTGCATCTTTTATCCTTGACATCATCCTTCGACACCACTAGTATTACTCCTTAATGAAATAGTCCAGAGGTTTTTCATATAAACAAGACTTCACCAACACAGATATTCATATAAATTACAGGGTAAGCGAAAATGACATTTGAAAATAACCTCAACTCCTTCAAAATTTGCACAGTACGAACATGTTTGTGACATCACAGAATCACTTCTTGTCAATACATTCAACCTCAGTGGACCAAATACCCCATAGAGAAACTTACAGATAAATATTTGCCAATCGTATAGGTGTAGAAATAAGACTTCAAAACACATCAAAGATTTTTCCTTATTCCATTTCCACCTCCAATTTCTTACACTGTTTACAACTGGTTTAGTCTCAATTCCACTCTTGTTGCCAAAAGTTGACTTATTCATAGATTAGGAGTAAATAACTAAAAGAATAACTTAATAAAGATGAATGAGCCTCTCAATGGTATTAATTACTTACTTAATGCTCAGTTAATTATCTAACGGCCTATTACTAGTCACAATACTATGTAGTTCTTGACATTACATTTATGTAGGTAAATGGTATGACAAATTCTGTAATAGCTGGCAATAGTTTTGGAAATAGGACCCAGCAATACCCTGATATACTTTGCGCCGTCTGGACAAAATGGATCCCTGACATCTTAACCAAAGGCTTGTAGTAAGTATTAAATGTCATTTTCTCTCAACCTGTAAATTTAATATGTATATATATACTTTGATGAAGTGCTGTTTTATATTTTTTGAGGTTATTTATCCTTAATATGAACCTCTGATCTATTCTATTAATAATATCACTAGGACATTGCTTTGAATTTCCCAAAATGCTTTCATGGAGATTCTCCCTTACAGGTCAATACACATCAATGAGGTTAAAAGGATATAAGTAATAAATAGGGAGGGAAGACTGAAGCACTTCAAAGAGCAACGTGGACAATTTTAATTGAATAATTCCCGACATTTTCCTGAAATTTTTTCACTTTTGGAAATTTTCACCAGTCATGGTTTTTGTTTCATGTTTTAGTCACTTTTGCTTCTGTGTTCACTTGTCTCTTACCAGCAAGATGAAATTCAGCTGTACTTTATTTTGTTTGATTTGCATGTCACCTACTCCTCCTAATGGTGGTTAGCATGTCATTTACTCGCCCACCTATTCCTTTCCTATTTGAGTACAGTTTGGATGCAAACAATGCCTGCAAGGATTATATCAGGAAGGGAGACACCCACTATTTTTATAACAGCTATATCAATCTTTGGCTTTTCAAACATTTGACTTGTGACACTGAATTTGGTGACAAACCTGTGGTATATAGCGCAGGTTTCGTAGTTCCTTTAGCAATGTCTTCTTTTTTACGAGTGACCTCTTTCTTGGTAGTTCTAAGATCATGAGAGAAGTAGAGCAATTGGTTAACAATATTACAACCAAAGTTTCAAATTATACAACCTACCTATACTGCCGAAAAGTTCCAATCATGTCACATTTGATTTGTGTATTGATCCATAACAATGTTAAGCCTTAAAAAGCTTTGGAAATCTTTCAATTGGATGTCAAATCCATTTGAAGAAATGTTGAAACAGAAATTTGGCTGAATAGTCATTCAACACAAGGACCTATTTGACAGTAACATATTTGCATTGTCTATACCACTCCAGATAATTAGTTCTACTTACTAGGAATGAGGCTACAAACTTTAATGACACAGTAAAGAATAAGACAATGAACTTTTTTGCAAGTTTTACAATCAGCACAGCACAAAAAGAAGCAATAAAGGCAACATTTCATGTTTCTGTAACAGCAGGTTTCTCATACTTACACATCAAAAGCACCACCAAGTGAAGTTGATTCTTTCTTCCTCTCCGTGTATTTAAAGTAGACAACAGCAAAAGGACAGACCTGCTGTGGCCTTTTGGCCATTTCCAAGTCTCCGAATTGGAAGCAATATATCTAAGAATCAAAGAACAACAAATATCTTGTTATCTATATTTATTGGTATTATTTACAAATACTGGACACATCAAGTAGTGAGAGCTAAGTTCTACACATATCCTTTGTAAGGCTGAGAATATTGATTCAGATGCATTCTTCAAAATTTTTGTGATGTCAACCATTTAAATATTAAAGAAGCAGCCGTCTTTCTCAAGAATAATGTGACATTGCCGTATTTCCCTTTCCTAGTGGCAAATCTCATGGCAGCCATGGACTGACTTAAAGCACATTTTATAAGCAGTTTTGGCGGCTTACCGGAGGCAATGCTGGCGATTCACTATAATCATGGTTATGATGTTACTAAATTGACCAGAGAGCAAGGGTGTGCTATTATTACTTTAATCCCCAAGCCTGGTAAAGATATAAACTTAGTTAGGAACTACCACTCTTTATTTTTTTAAACACTGACAACAAAGTATGTTCTAAAGTCCTCGCCAACAGAATTAAGCATACTCTCCACTTTATTATTAGCTCAAATCCGACTGGTTTTTATCAAAAATCAGTTAATTGGTAGAAAACATTTGTTTTGTACTAGATTTGAAAAGACTATTGATATTTGTTCTTGACAAGCAGTCTTCTAATTCCAGTAGATTTTGAAAGTGCACAGCAATTAAACAACAGGTTGGATAGGAGTAGCACAGGTATGATATGGCGGTGCCATATAAGTGGCATAACCCATTGCTTAATGTAAGCAATTTATGCAAGTATACTTCAACAAATCCTTTATGAAACTTTTCAATCACACAAATCACATTTTCATTAGTACTTTGTTCAATAGGGCATTGCAATGTCAGGGTGGAATGACTGTAGAGTTACACACTTGCAAGTTACAAGACTTTTTCATAGATCACTCAAAAACATCATCGGGGGAAAAACATTGAATGTTTTGTTTCTAAAAGTAATTTTAGCATGTAGGAGGTAAATATTAATATGCAGCCTTGACGAATAATTCAGTTCACAGGTTATTAAGTCTTATCCATATACCAGACTGAAGGCCTGCACAGCCTATATATGTAGTAACATTAGGCTTATGTATGCTTTATAGTAAAGGTCGAGTTAGGTTTTAGGCTGATTGTCTAATGAACAGGGGGCCAACCAAATATAGCAAATTGTAACCCGGAAGCAATTGTTTAGACCTGGGTGACACAGTACACAAATGATATTAATGCTGCATGGAAAGTGTTTCTTGTTGCGCACTTGCATTTAGTATGGGAGAGCTTCCTTTTTCAGTGTAATATGGAGTGTAATGATATTAATACTCAAAACCATTTCATTTGTCTTGCCTGGTCTCATCTCTTGTTTTGAAAAAAGATCAACAATTTTTAGAATAAAATTATATGGAATAGTTCTTTCATTTAAACTGACTATAAGACTGTGTTTTACAAGCCTTTGTATCAGAAGGGCATCATGTATGTTAAAGATGATCTAGATGCGTGTAACCGTCCTTTACAGATCAATGCTTTTAATCATCAATATCTATAACTATCCTTTTATCCGTCTTTACTGCCTAATTGACATGATGAAACAATAACTTATTTGTCTTGGGAACAATAACTTATTTGTCTTGGGAATGTAAAATGATCTGTAATTTCATTTTGGATGAAGAGCAAGCGATATTTGGTCGTCAAAAGAGACTTCTTTTTCAGGTATGAGTTACTTTTAGAGCATCCTCATAACTTTGCTATCTTCCACCTACAATATTATCTTCTCTGTAAAAAAAAAATGAAAGAAGAGGCTTTAACTTGCAACGGATGTTTGCACAAGTTAAAATTTCTCTAATGTATACAGTAGAAGTACTATATAAGTTATAAGCAATTCAAATCAGCATTAAGTTCTTGGTTGTACTCATTCAACGAATGCATTTCATTTCAGTTATTTCTTGTTATCTATGTTGAATCAATTTTTCCTTTCCTTCTTGCAAATTTAAAAAGACTTTAATTTAGATGCACAAATACATGCAAAGATGATTTGAATAAAGATTGCAAAAAAGTATTGTGTGCTAAACAATTAGAAAATATAGATTGCACAATAAGACAGAAGGTAAGGGAGTATTTTTGGAGTACTATCATGTTAAGATCATCATTTAACACTCTCTGTATGTAATTTCATTTGTTACGTTCCTCCCCAACCCCCGACCACAATCATGGCAAAGAAAAGCTTTATCACCAAATATTAAGAGGATATTGCTTATATTAAAATATTGAAAGTTGGGATTTCGTTAGAAGTGAAGTTTATAACATTGCTAAATCTTTGACAATGGTAAAGAACAACATAACTTGTTGTCTTTACTGATTCATACCTTGATTGCTGAGGATGATTTTTTTTTCCATTTTGAGGTCAGGAGGGGGTTGGGGGTTGGGTGAGGAGAGCAGAGGTTAACCCAAATGACCTTGGTAGATTGAAGTCTACAGTTTATATTCACTGTGGTACTGCTCAGCACTTTACCTGATTAGAGACAAACGTCTGCACTCTGGAAGATGTCAAATCCACTACGATGTTCTTAGCAACATGTGAATCAAACTTTGGAGTTGGTTCCATGGCTTGTTTGTGGTGAGTCAAAGGTACTGCTTTAACTTTACCCTGAGGAATAAAAAAATAAAAAATATCAATGAATATTGAAGGTATGAGAGGTAAAATAGAACTTTATCTCTTCATAGTAAAGAAACTTCTTCAAGGGTAGAGCATATACTATATTTATACTATACTATACTTTCACATTCTATAACTCTCTGTTTTCGCTACATTAGTTGTACATATGTTGTGAAAAACAAATAAAATAAACAAAATAAACGAAAATATGTAACTCTTCAGATGACAATAGAATTACACCATGCTATTGCCTTCACATGGAAACATTATGAGCAAAATAAATCTCAGAAAAATTGGTCTTTTGGAACGATGCATTCTCGATCACATAATTGCTGAATTTTCACCCTATATCACACAAGAAATGGATAAAAAATGCTGCATAAAAGCAGATCTATGTAGTATGAGTATCTACTGTAGGTTGATTTACTAACAAGTGTGACATGTATACTGGATTACCAATTCCAGATATATACACAACCTTTACTCGAATATGACTTTACAGTTGTATGTAACATTAAAATGGAATTAATATGTTTTAATATGTAAAAAGCTATCTAGCTTGTGGTAATATATGACTTTATATCATTTATATATGAAACTTTATCAACATAACAATTGTCCTTACTGCCCCAAGTCATTAAAAATGGACTAATGAAATATAAACAAGTTTACTTACAATACTGTCATAAATCTCACCTTAAGAACTTTGAAGACCAGTAATATATGTTCTTTACCAGTTCCCAGGCTGGTAGCACTTAGAATGTCTGAGAATCTGTTTAAGTACACACCTGAAATAAGAAAACATGTCATGTTTACTATTGATAAGACACTGCACCATTACTACATGATGACTTCTCCAACAACATGCCACAACTTTATGTGAACTTCCTGTGAAAGTTTCATTACTCCACAATTACTGTTTTAGTTAGATGAATACCACAGCATATATTTCAAGACTAGTGCAAGACCAAGTTAAAATGAAAAGTGTAAAACTTAGCTGAAAAAAATTTGCAACATGTCCATTGAGCCAATTTTATCTGGAGGTTTCTCACTGTCCGCATTTACATTTCTACACTATCTGATGCAGGATTACAGATCACAGATGATGTAATAACTTAGGTCATCTCTTTGTACATGGTTCTTTGTCTATTGGATACACAGTCATCTGTAAAGTATTTGCTTGTCAAAGGTTTGACAAAGAAATCAAAGGATAAATTAAACCTATCCTAAACTCTATCAACATGTGAATTCTACAAAATGTTAGCTTCCCATTTCTTACTGGTTGATTATTGATTAACTTAATCCCCAATTCAGAGCTCCCTCGGTGCATTTTTGTGGGCTGCAATTGTTCCAGTATTTTTACCTCTGATGGCTTCTTATCACTTACACAGCCAACCAATAGATAGTTCTGGAAGCCAATGTAGGGCACCCATACTGCAAATGATATCATTTTCAAGCAAATTACGTTAAACTTTCCTAATTTCAGACACAGAATTATCCTGAGAACGTTGACCTGTTATCTAATAGACTAGGAATCACGAGCAATCAGACCATTGATACCGTAGCTGTTCTATATTTCCAAGATAACACTCTCACCCATATCACCATGTCCAAGCCGACGTTCTCTGGATTGACCTGTCCATCTCACATGCAACCCATCTTGACATATCAGTTTCGCCTGAGAAAAATGGTAAAAGCATAAAACACACTTTGCAAGTAAAAGGGAGAGGAAAGCAAATGAAAACTGACCCAAAGGTTCCTATGAAAACAAGTCAAGCAACCTTAAAATAGTTAGCAAGTACACATGCAAAGATGTTACTACAAGTTACAACAACAGATCATAATGTACTTGCACTATTTCACCAATCAAAGATAACAATAAACTACATAAGGTATTTTATAATTGGCAGATCTAAACTAAAGGAAGTATACCTCTTCTCTTGAATACTTCAAATAAACTCACTTTTAATGAGATCCTGCTATGAGAAAATTGATGTAACCTGTGACTGGTTCATAATACTACAAGTAATGGATTGTACTTTCATTTCACTTGCACTGACTTCTCAGGTTTATATAAAACTTTCCATTTTAGATAATAAATGCAGATGCTCTCCAACCTCCCCCCCCCCCCCCCCACCCCCAATTCCAAACAACTCTAATCATCTAACTGACAACTATTCTGTTCTTTCACTTTTCCTCTAGAGATGAACTGTAGTGTTTTATTTGTTAAGTATTTGACTGTTCCCATCACTACTCAAGCCTTTTACTTACGATGTTCATATTATCCACCAACAGAAAGGCATACTGCTCAGCCACCTCCCTATCAGACCTTCCATCTTCTTTCATTTCCTTCCTCCGTTCTTGAAACTGATAAGGCAACGTTAAACACCAGTATTCATCAGCACATAAAACAATTTTCAAAGTAATATCACAAAATGATGGAAGATAGGAGATGGAAAAAGATATCTGATTGCTTCCTTGGAAACAAAATAACTTGGTTTATGGAAGCTTACCAGCAGCAAATTTTAGATATGAAAAAAAAAAAATTATGCAATAGTTTAACCACTAACATCATGTCACAAAATCTTCTTGGATCAAAAGAACATGTATACAAAGATGGCCCTCCAACAGCTGTCTGTTTGCTTCAACTAAAGTAATAATTTTTACATAAAGACTGCACAAAAATAAATGTAAATTAAACCACTCTGTCATTAATAAATCAAGGGCTGTTTGTTCCAATATCAACCTTTCTCACCTCTGTATCAAGTTTCTCATTATGGACAAGGAATGCTTTCTCATACTCAAAGGAAGCCCTGGATGTGGGATCTCTGTACTGTTGGACAACAGCAGGAAGCAAATACTTTTGGAAGCTGTTCGAATCCAATGAAACCTCTTCTAGGAGTTCTACAGAAAATTACAATAATGGAAAATACAAAGCATTAAAGAAAACAAATGTGCTGGCATATGAGATGTTGGTAACACCAGAGTACAAAATATCATTCACTATCAGAGCATCTTTAATGTAAAATAAAACATTGAGAAACGATGACACCTTGTACAATGGAAAAGCATGAACCACTTACGTATATACAAAATTACCATTGTAAACACTAAACATGGAATCTTATGAATTGGTTTAAGTGTTCTTTATTTTAATCTTGCTCTAATTTTTCCTTATCTTTCTTTTTCATCAAGCACAGTATAATGTGATCATAGGACAGGTTGTACATAAAGAGCAACAATCTTAAAAAGATAAAACCTTTTATCATAACTTTCAGACTTTTGGTTTGTCCCTAAGGAGATGATGGTATACTCTTTTCAACTTTGACATCTGCAAATGATAACTCACCTTTTTCTTTAGCTTTCCTTGGTATAACAAATGCCCTCATGTCTTTCCTCCTTGGGCCATGTTCTTTTGATACTTTTGGTTTCTCTTT
Organism: Apostichopus parvimensis; assembly: GCA_000934455.1. Lineage (NCBI taxonomy): Eukaryota > Metazoa > Echinodermata > Holothuroidea > Aspidochirotida > Stichopodidae > Apostichopus > Apostichopus parvimensis. Next base: position 28,389 of record KN893381.1, on the reverse strand, counting down.
AGGAGATGGTGGTGGTAATCCTTTCAATCTCATCTTTGGACCATCGAACTTGCCCCTTGCACTCCTAGCAGGGGCACTATTCCTCCTTTGAGGGATAGCCGATGATGCATTTTGGCTTGTCTTGTTCTTTAACTTTCTCTCTTCTGTTGTTTTCTTTATAGGTGTAGACTTTTTCTTTGATGTGGTGTCAGATAACTTCACTTTTTCACTCATATTAATGTCCTTTGATATTTGAAGCACATTTAGCAATAATACTTCTCTTTTCACTCAGAAAAGAATGCCAAGTGCTTCAGTCATATCTTTTTAAATTTGGTTCTACAAAGAAAAGATTTGGAAAATTAATGTATACTGCATCTACATGCATGTTCATGTTTATAAACTTTTAGTTATGTAGTTGCATTAATATTCTACATGGTGCAGATTCAGAAATAGCTAATAAATGGTCAAATGCCTAAAACAGTATAGGCCTACAATATGTTGTAACCAAAGGAACTGCCCTGCACCTTGTTGGGAATGTAGCTAGTCACGACAATTGAGTGAGTAATTTCGAATGACTACATATATCACTCTCGAGCATGGTCTCAAAATGGAATGTTGCAGGTTATTTACTGGAATTAAATATCACATAATAAGGTTCTATTGGCACTTACTCATTAGGACTATGTTTATCCTACTTTGGGATTCAAACTTAACGTTTGCTTTTACTAATATTAAATAAAATTACCAAGGCAAATATCTGAAAAATCTTGTAGTCCTGATGACCAAAGGTTTTGATTAGCACCCTTACCTCTCATGTTGACAATAAGGGATAGTACCTTACAAAAGGTGGCATACTGAGTGGATATTTAGTGTTTTAGATAAAAATCCATTGCCAAAATAGAATAAATTTTACATTTGTAGTTGTAAACAATGACCGCTTTGATTCAAGCTGTCTGCTCTGTGAGCGCAAGGACAAGGATGTAAACTGGAGTTAATTCAGGGCCTTGTTTAAAATCCGGGGACATTTCTGGAGTCACCTTTAATATGGGGACTGCCCCGGAATCTGGGTTATTTTTTCACCTAAGGTTAGCAGTTTACAGTCATAGTTTTAGTATAATGTTAGGTTTCAAAGACTTGACAATCCGGCATGATAATTGTTAGTTATTCTTGCTTAGGTAATGGATGCATGATGCAGGCATAGCATTTGCCTGGTTGGGTATAAACTATGCATACAGGTTAGGCCTTAATGCCCTAAGGTAGCTAATACACACTCATGCAGCTAGCCTAGTTAGGCTATACGAAAAGACTACGCATCACATTAGCAATTCAATTTCAAGGGGCCCAAACTTATGCTAGGCCTAGCCTATAGCCTACTACTAGGCCTAACTATGGGACTTAAATTCTTTGCCCAGTACAATCAGTAACTTACTAAAACCCTTCAAAAATGCTTAAATATATTCTGTTCTTTATCGATTACCTAATATATCATCACATCATGCACTCAGAGTTAAAAATCTCACTCAAGAATGAAAATGTTACTTCATCGAGAAGAAACCTGTTCTTCTTGGTTGTTACTTGCGAGCGTTCGTAGATTTTAGACAGCAAGCTAGATGAGGATTGTTTTCAATTCTTGACATGGGCAGCGCTCAGACGAGAGTTGTCAATTGTGTGTGCTCATTGTCAAAATTACGTACAGGGTGTACAACTGTGATATCAATTCTTCATCCATGATCACGAACTGCCCGTGGTAAAGGCCAATGGCAAGGAACTCCGATGGCAGGTTTACATGATGGCAGGTGTTAAGGAGGGTGGGGGGAGGGATGGGGAGGATTGAGTGTAAGGAATAATGGATAGTGTGCTAGGCTATCACATATAGTTGAGTTTAGTTTAGTAGAAAAAAAAGGATCAGGAGGGACACTCAAGGCCCCATCAAGGACCTATGATAGAAAAAAACTGAAGACACAAACGCTCTGACCCGATTACAATCCGTTCCACTCATTCACAACCCTATATCAAGTCACCACGTAACCTCATAAGCTCCAGTGTGGTGAGATTCAACAGTTGAGGAACTAAACTAGTAGCCCTCCTCTTGACCTTTTCCAGTACTTCCTTATCCTTAGCAAAATATGTGTTCCAAGCTTGCACAGCATACTCCAGATGAGGCATAACCAACTGCTTATAAAGCCTAACAACTATGTCCTCTTTCAGAAAACTGAAGTTCCTCTTGATCATACCTAAAACCCTATTACCTCTTTTAGCAGCTTCGAGACAATGTTTAGAAGGTTGTAGAGATGAGTCAATGTAAATACCTATAGGTCTCTTCAACAAAGACCTCCTGCAACTCCTTCAGTTACCATTAAGATTGTATGTATACTTTTGGTTACTACCAATATGCATCACCTTGCATTTATCAATATTAAAAAGCATTTGCCCTCCCTCAGACCAGGAAAAAACCTAATCCAAATCCGTTTGAAATTTCTCAAAATCGCTTTTGGAAGAGACCTCAGAATACGGCCAGGTCGATAACGCGGAAACCGCGAAAATCGATAAACCGAATTCGGTATAATCGAGATACCGGATTCTCAAAAATTTCCGCGTTATCGACCTTGCTATATAGCAAGGTCGAAAACGCGGAAAGCGCGGAAACGAGAGGAATTTGTCAAGGGAGGGTGACGAAGTCTTTTGGGCGGATTTCAGCCTATATGCGCCAGGAAGGGATGCGGGTTTAAAGCTATTTCACCGTAAATGTAGGTCGAAAACGCGGAAATCTTAAAGTTTACAATGGATGAGTGAGATTATTTTGTCAAGTGAAGGTGAAGAAGTTTTTCGAGCGTATTTCAGACAATATGAGCCAGGAGGGGGTGGGGAAGGGTTTAAGTTTTTTTTTTTTTACAAAATGCAGGTCGAAAACGCGGAAATGTGTTTTTACACAATGAATGGCCAAATGGCTAAAGATCTGCAAGATCCTGACTATCAGTAACTATATTATCTGCCTGTGGTGCCCTAAGAGAAACAGTTGCCCATCTTCAGTGGCGGCGGAAGCCAATAATTTTAGGGGGGGACGGATATCGAAGTCACTATCTAAGCGTAGCGCCACCATCGGTTGGCGCGGAGCGTACTAAAAAAATTTGGGTAAAATAGACCCCTCAGATCGCAGGAAATCGCTATTTCCGACCCCTAATAGTGTATTCGTGCACTAAAT
>KN893381.1:4098-24158 GCA_000934455.1 Apostichopus parvimensis | reverse complement strand
ATCTAACTTTCTTATTCATCCAGGAAGGCATACTGCTTTTACGACGACGATTCTTCCATGGAACATGATTTTCCATAATGACCTTTAACTTATCAGATAAACAAATCCAAGACTGAGAAGCACTCATATCTCTAAACAAATTAATCCAATCTGTACCCTTTAGTAAAGTTTCAAGCTTCTGTGTGACCAGGTAGTGTCTTCAATCGAAGATGAATACAGGAAAAACAATTTTTTTTCATTTGGTAACTTAGCATTCAGTGATTTCTTTTCAGCTTTTCCAGTGGTAGTATAACACCACAGGTCATTGCAAAAAGTTTGAAATAAAATAATAGATTGGACCCACTTATATGTTTTGCGGATGTTGTTAACGAATAGTCTTAACCCAAATCGGTCGTCCTTTCAAAACTTGTTAATGTCTAGGGAAAGAAAAGGGCATTAAAGATACAACAAATGTATCTGTAAGCAGAGCATAGAAACGATGCTCATCAACCAAAGTTAAAGACTTTTTGTGATACACTGTGAATCAGTCTGTCTCTAAAAATAATGGTTCATTCTCATCTATTGATTTAGGTCTGGTAATCCTCCTCCATTCCCACTTTGTTGTGGATCACAATTTCTTTTTTTTTATAGAAATTACTTCTTTTTCTTTACAAAATTCAACTTCGTAGAAAAGATATCTACTGGAATATATAATGTTGACAACTTTTTCTGTATTTATTCACTCTAAATAATCTAAAATGGTAAAAAATGAATAATTTACAATCAAGAAGGTATTATATTAAATGTTCCAATTTCCCCATATCATACTTAAAACCATCTTTCTAATAAAGAAGTGAGGAGACAAAGTCATCGAAAGATGACATTAAGAATTTTTTTCCAAATAAATTGAAAAGTTGCAGTGACGGGAGAAAATATTTATATATGACACTTAATTCTGAATGTATTAAACTAATCAAAAGTTTAATAGTTAATCAAAAGTTAAATAATCCAATAATCAAAAGTTAAATTGCTCCAGAAAGATGGCCTATTCACAACAAACATTGTTTATTAAATTTAATAAAGAAGCTGTAAACGAATTCATTTATTAAATTTAAAAAAAGAAGCTGTAAACGAATTCATTTATTGAACAACATTTGTGAGTGTAATATATTTTAGAAAGCCTGACATTTCTATCCTTTCTGCTAAAACTCTTATCAAAAGTAAACATTGTTAAAACCTGATCAAGAATGGTATAACTTGAAGGCCTGCAACTCTTTATCCAATATTCTGTACCATTAACCAAAACTGTATGATTAGAATGTATACTACAAGACTATGACAGTGTGAAACAGTTCATGGAAACTTAAGAATATTAATGTAGACAATCACTTTACAATAGTCTTTCAAGAATGATCAGTTGTGTTCTAAATGGTTTCAACATTTCTTGCTAACATGCATGAGCATATCTTTAGCATTAATATCATACCTCTGTCCGTTTGATTACATGTATAATATTTACACGTAAAAAATGTTAAAGGCATGGTTTATTTCATGGCACTACACTGTTTAAAGCAGAGGTCCCCTAACTGGGGTGCATGAACCCCCAGGGGGTGCATGAATCCATCCCAGGGGATTTGTGAGACATTTCTGAAAGTCAAAACTGGAGTACTTTTTGTTTAACTAAAATCTGATATATCATATAATTTAGTAATGTACAAAAGTTGTACCTATCGAACAAACTCTTTTTCGCGTTTCTAGGCATTTGTTGCCATAGTAGTACCGTACTGTGCATGTGATAAAATAACTGAATTATGAAACAGACACAGGCCGCATAACTTTGGTGAAGTTGGTGTACGCATGACAGTACGTTGTGAAGATAAAGAGCTGATCTGATCTTGAAGTTTCCAAATAAATATTTGTTTATCTCTTGTTCTTTTTGATTAAAATATCACACTATGAACTCGATCTTTTACGAAGCAGTGTTATGCGTATTATAGTATAATAATGACTCAGACCGTGTCTCGAAAAGTTAGGGGTTCGTGGACATCTGACATCCACAGGGGGTTGGGGGATAAAGTAGGGGAAACCCTGGTTTAAAGAATCCAAAGTTATGCTAACATTGCAAATGGCTTGATCAGAAATGTGCTGATTAATGCATATCTAAAGGTTAGAAATCACAAAGTATTGCCAGATGGATATTAATGAATAAACATCTTCATTAGTTTGGTTAGTGAAATTACCAACTAGATCAAAATCATATCAAGTGATGAGGGTTGTTTGCTTTGTTATATTTCCAGTATTTATATTACCTTATCACTAGGCAATACTCAATTTAAATGTTAACCAGCCTATAGAAGGCATGATACTGTATGTAGGTCCTTCTTGAATCATAGTTCAAAATATATTGCTCAAACTAGAACTCCTAGATGGAATTTCTCCTGGGAAAAACAGGTATTTGATAACTTTCATGGTTATGATTAAAGTATTACAATATGTAAGTAGCCATGAATAGATCAAAATTAATCTGGGACCCCAAAGAGTGATTGACGCCTGCTGAAATTGCTTGTGGCAGATCTATTTTCTATCTGTACTGAACTATTTTACAAAACATGTACAGAAATCAAGGCTGGATAACATCATCGACTTGATGTGTTGAATTGCTGGAAATAACTTGCAGTTGGAGGGTTTGTGTAAACTTCCTTATCCATATACTCCAAGCTGTTAACAAGAAGGAAGAAAAGAATTTTGTTAAAAAAATAACAGAAAAACAGAGTGTGATATCATCTTCTTCAATTCATGGTAACAAGTCTGATTCACCTATGAGAAAAGCCCAAGCTTTCGTTTCTTTAACCTTTTTGGCATAAACCCTACCCTGTGTGCAAATATTAATATTACGTTAAGTGTTAAATATGAGTAACAAATATTAATATTACGTTAAGTGTTAAATATGAGCAAGACCTTATTGCCATGTTACAAATATTTGTTTTGACTTAATTAGTTCAATTGCAATCCTTATTTTGTGTACAGCCTAGCCGGTTTGAAAAAATTGTCAAACTCAAGAAGCTGCTAAAGAAGCTATAGCTCCGATAATGGTTTTGTAACAAACTTTTACAATGTTCAAAATATTTTAATTGCTTTAGCTCTTGCACTTGTGACACACATACGACATAAGAAGAACAAAACTGTTTACGTATATTGACATGTCAAACTTTGGAAAGAGACATTAAATGCAACACATGTCAGCTGCCTGTGCACTCCATGGTTACATGTTTACTGTTAAACTTGGTAAATTTATCAGCCATGACAAAACCAACTACATGGCACTATGGTCACATGTCATTGATACTACTGGATAAATATTTAACAACTTACTGTGCTTTTTGATCTGTAGAAAGCCTTGCATTAGACTCGGCTTGATCTTTCTCCAATGCCTTCCTCATTCTTTCTTGTTCTCTTTCCATCAGAGTTGCCACTCTTGCATCAGCTAATCTCTGTTTATCCCACTCATTGTTTCTTTGTTCCTCCTCCTCCATGAGTTGCTTCTTCTCCTGCCTCTGTAAATCCTGAATCCTACGGATCTCTTCAATCTGTTCCGGAGACATTCCCTTCCATCGGTCTGTGATGACACGGTGAGGACCAAAGGCACTGGAAGCCACATCTGGATTTTCGGTCAACATATCACCGTTGATAAGGTTAGCAATTTCTGTGAAGTTATTGTCGAGTTCTTCCTCATTAGACAATCGCTTCTTTTCCTTCTGCTCATCATCCTGTATAAAGAATAAAACATTGTTTGCTTAAATTCCTTCATGACAAATTGCATGCTTCTTTCAATACACTTACAAAGCAAGCACAAGTAATAGCAGATCGGTTGGAAGGTCTGATTTTAGAAGTCTCTTGATTCTCTGGGGGAATTTATGTATCATGTAGTGTAGGATAGCAGCAGTACCCTTGCAATTTGTCTAAAAGGTGCCCAGCTCATGTACAGAAATGAACACTTATTCTAAAAATGGTTTATTGATCCTGTTAAGTAGCCTTCTTTATCACTAAAACAAACTGTAAATTAAATCCAGGTGGAAGAGTGCTGTCATCACAACTTCTTCATGTAAAAAAAACCCAGCAGTTTAAGTAAGTTTAAGCAAGTATTTTACTTTGATAGAGTAATATTTTACAAAAGGGTCACTAACAATCAATTACATGTTTCATGATATCCATGCTTTGCTCAGATATCCAACACATTACCATTTTGCAGGAACTATACATCTGGCAAATTTTAGAGCCTCAGTGCAACACATACTGACAACAGGCTGCTCTTTAGGGCTTGTCTAAAATGCCAAAAGTCTGCATTAGAATGGTTTTCATTTTGCCTGTAATTACACACAAGGATTATGATAAAGCTTTAATATTCAGACACAGATCAACAAACACTCTAAACATACCACATTGCATGGAGAGATAAACTACATGATTATCTTAGGAAATATTCTGAAAACTGACCATTTTTTTAGGTGGCATCATGAACCACTCACCGAAGGGTTTTACTGGCAATAACTAGTTACAATCAATTAATCACATGTAAAGTTGTAAGCAAGAAAGTGAAAGGAAGCTTTGCACTAGTAGCTTAGAACAATAACTTTTGTTATTTAAACAAATGGTTGGAAAAGAGTGAGGTCAATTTACCAAAGCTTTATTGTAATCTCTGGTAGCTTCATTGATTGCCCTTCTGCACTCCTCTTCTGCTTTGGCAAGATCACAAGCCCTCTGGTCCATGTCTCTTCTATGCAGGTCATATATTCTGTCAGCTTCTTCCTCTCTCTTTTGAGCCAATTTCTTTTCCTGAGCCTGTTTCCTGGTCCATTCTCTCATTTGTTCTTGCATCAAATTTTTCCTTGCCTCGTCGTTCAGATCTTCTCCATCAAACCTTTGCAAGCTGGCTATTCCGCAACGTGGGTCATCATCAGAAACACGAGCAGGCTTATCCTTAAGCTTAGCATCTGGATCATTCAAATCCCATTCCCTACGGCTCTCAGGTTGTTGGTGAACGTCTCTAAAGTCAACCAAGGCTTTGTTTAGATTTCGAATATCTTGCTCCTGGCGTCTTTGTAATAGTTCAGCTATTTTGTCAGTTCTCACCATATCATTTGCTGCAACAAAAGAGCAATCTTTACAATTAAAATGTTATTTAATGATACATCACTTTTCCATCAAATCATGAAGAGAGTAGACAGATTTGAAAAACTTAAAACCAAGTACTCTTGTTGCATGCTTGATATAATTTCACAAATGAATCTGGCAATATCAGCCAAGTGAATAACATCCTCATTTTACATGAGCAATTTAAATATCCTCATCACACTCAAGCCACAGAGCAAAGTATATTTCTGATAATAAATTTCTCTGCATAGTATCAGCACTTATCAGAAACATAAAATCTAAATTAATTCATTTTAATATTTCTGATTTGCCTATATATATATATATATATATATATGTATACCTATAGTTTCTTTCTTTCATTGCCTTCCCCTACATCCTGCCTCTTTCTATTCATAATAACAGGTGTATTATCCTTCGCAACACTATCTCCAATAACTGTGGTGTAGACTGGTACCGGAAGTGAAAGAGAGGTTAATGCAATCACCTCAAGATTGTCTTTTTACAGGTAGATGGTATAACATAGAACATTGTACTCTTGAGGTCACTAGTTTGGAAACCTTTGCAAGCCTAACAATTCAATCATAATTTATGTTAACCAAATAGTAGCAGCATGACTTTTCAAGGATTAAAAAAAAAAATAGAACACTTTTTTCGTATATTATAATATGACAATCATGCAAAAATTGCTGTGTCCCCTTTTCCTAAAAACTCTGGGATTTTATGGCCATAGTGTTTAATACCCAGCCTTTCCCAATTTAAGTGGATTTTACTGGAAGAGAGATTTTATTCTATGGCAATGTGAAAGAAAAGGAAAATACAAAGAGTTCTCTATATGTGACGTATCATTTTAATTTCTCTCACAAATCCCTGAATTTACTTACCAAATGCTTCATCACGTTCTCTTTCTTGCTGTTCTTGATTTTTTCTGATCTTAACCTGTTCATTTAAAGCTTGTTGGTCAATCTGAAAAGGATCAACAAAAAACATCACAAAAAAATCCAGAGTAATAAAAAATGACAGAAGTAAAGCAAATCAATTTCAGAAACAATTCATATCATTGTGAGAAGTGACTCTGGTAACACTCTGAGATGCATGAGATATCACAGAGCCAATTAAAATAATTAAAATACCCAAATCTCTACATGTAAGCCTGCATAGTGATACCAACTTTTTGTATGGAAAATAAGCAATGCCCTAATATTTACTATGATGGTACAGGATGCTACTTGATATATTTCTTTGGTTGGCTGAGAATTCAGTTAAATTTTATGTTTTTTCTATCTTGCTAATTGTAGGTGTCCAGAATAACAAAGGATATCCAAGTTTGGATTACCAGCTTTGGAAAACTGAATTTGACTATGCTTCATTTTTTTATATAGCTAAACCATGGAGAATATTGTTTATCTGGTATGGTGTGGTTACCAAAATCACTTACTTCCAGCCAATGTATTTTGATCAAAAAATTCAGGAACTGTATAACTATAAGCGTTTGTTTTGTTGCAATGTTGTGTGTATTTCATCACTGCTGCACTAAGAAGTGAAAAAGCAACTGATACTTTACAAACAAGGACCCTATGAAGTATGATTGAAATTGGTATCAAGACTACAGCAAAAGTTAGCATCTGTTTTTTGGTACAATTCTTTATTTGGAAGGGCTATCTTAATGTTATTCCATCCAACATCTGGTTATGTGTTAAGTAACAACACAGGGCCTCAATATTCCTAGCCTAGCTCTTGTCAGTTCCTGCTACACCTCAAAGCCCTTACACCGTAACAGCTAGCCTAATCTTCTGATTGTACACATTTCAACATCAAATTGATGTCCAAATACAAGCCATTCCTAACTTAGGTGTAACTTGGCCACAGTTCAACCTATGATGAAAATAATAAGAGGGTAGGAGCCTTGTTTTAAGTTTGAACACTACTTCGGTGCTTAGCTTCCAAGTTCTTGGAAGTTGTTTTTACGTCTTACCCCAACAGTTCTGACTTTTGCATTGAAGATTCGGCTTTGTCTTTCCAACTCCAAATTTCTTCGACGTTCAATGGCAGCCGCCTCTTTTTGATCGATGGGCAAATCAAGTTTATACATCCTTGCTTGAAAATCAAAGGAAGTTACCGCAAATTTGATTCAAAGACACCTTATCAATAACAAAAATGTAAAAATATTTGTTCTTAGGCCCCTACAAAGTATAGGCTTGAACTAGTACCATACAGTAATACTTTTAGAACGCTATTGACTAAGTAAGGCTTCACTGCAATGTGTACTCTATACTGCTGTAATGCGGTAAAGGTTATGGTCGTGGGGACCGAAATATACAGTAATACACGCACTACATAGCCAGCTGCACTAGCACAGGGTTGCTAAGGAACGTTGCTAAGTGACAAGCTGAACAGTTCTCTGTCTCTGAGTCTGACTCAGTCGTCAATATTATAAGTTTTCCAAAATTAAGATAAGGAATAATACATTATGTTTTGGAGTTTACTCTTATTTTTTTCTAAATTCACTTGTAGTTCCTTTGTGTTTATGAAAGTAAATTAAATAAAATAACATTGTGAAAACTACTGCAGTTGGTAGACTAGGCGAATAACTTATCTTGGACGAAATACTCAAGATGACAAGAATCCCGTGAATCTGAGGATTATTTACGAAGCAAAGTTACATCGAAAGTGAGAAATTTTGTCCATGAAAGTACGTTTGCATGTAAAAAATTGTTTACTAAAATTAGTTGTAGTCGTTCTCCCCTTCCATTAAATTGTTTTTCCATTCCCATGATGTCCATTACCGTTTTTTCTCAAGGTTTACTTTAGGTAATCTATTTCACTTAACTTAATGTCATTAGCACTAGTTCTGCGATTTCCAAAGGTACGTTATGTAGGCATGTGTAACGGAGGCTTTGTTACTTTTTTAGCGAATTATTAAATAAAGGATACCTTTACGCAAACGTAATGTTAAAAGTTTATATATTTCATATTTTTGACCCACATAGTAAATATTTGAACACAAATATCCAGTACAGCATTGATTTTGCTTTAACTGCTCCAGCTATTTGATCATAAATATTAGTAGCCTATACTATGAAAATTTATTACTATAATTGATCAGATGGGATAAATTCGTTCATGTTTAAAGAATTGTTTATTTTTCAGTATGACCTAAGCATGCAAAATGTTGGTCCCTGTGTTCACTTTGAAACTGAATCACAAAATCAACCCTCGGATGGTTACAGTGGGTAAATATGATGGCATACATCCAAACCTTACAGCAGCTACCACAGCAGGGAAGGTTAGTCTCAGTATTAAGTCAGCTATGCCTTTTGTATGTATTTGCTACTACAAGTAATAAAGTCCACCCTTTATCAGAATTTTGAGAAGAAAATTTCAACTGGTTTTCATTATGACAAATGGAAGTGAAATTATCATTTAAATGCTAGCCAGTTCCTCTGAACACAGGACTTTCACAACATTATGTTGTATAAGTTCAGTTTCATTATCAATAGGCTCCAGAGATGAACTAATTTATTATGTCATGAGTGCAAAATATTGCATTTGATTAGGTTTTAAGTCTGCTTATTTTAACCTTGTTTTGGCTTAGATTGCATCATTGCTTTAATGTTGTATAATGTTTCCAAGTAACTCTTCCTTTTTGCAGGTCTTCATTCATAATCCTCACTCTAGGAATTTGTCAGGTGGAAGGGCAAGTGAGCTCAGCCTTGACTCTGACATAAGTCTCCTGAGCATCAACAAGGGTATCAGTGCAGTAGCAGCAGGCTCTTTGGATCCAGTTGGTGTCAGTGACATGTTGCTGGTTGGGACTCAGACTGACCTATTAGCATATGATGTACAGAATAATACGGATGTATTTTACAAAGAGGTAGTCCTTCTGTGTTTGTGTTTTAATGAGAAGAAAATGACTTTCAAAGTTTTGATGTGCCCAGTTGAAAGAAGATACATTGAAATTTTCAAGGCTTAAAATATTGAAAGGTTTTATTCTGTATTTATTTCATAACCCTGATAGCAGACAATTATGTCATTTGCTTGTTTACAGATCAAAGTATAATAATTAGTTATGATTTTATCTCATTTTGTACAGGCTCCTGATGGTGTGAATGCAATTGCTATTGGCAAACTTGGATCGATTGATTCAAAATTAGCGATAAGTGGAGGCAACTGTGCTCTCCAGGGATATGACATAGAAGGCAATGACCTCTTTTGGACAGTGAGTTTGGACATACCTCTGTGTTACTAGGGGTAGTTTGTTTAATCTTCAATATCCTCACAGATTATAAGACACTTATAACCTCTCATTTCTACTGTGTGATTTGCCTTCATATAGGCTTTAAATAATGTCACATCAATTTGCGTTAGCTCTGATCAAGAGAATCGCTTGAACCTGTTGATATAAACCAATCAAAACATTTTTGTACTCATAAACTGCTACTGACTGACCTGTCCATATTTTCACAAAACTATTCTCTTAATGTATTCTCATGTATCCTCTTTCTGTCTCATTGGCCACTCTTAAATATTAGCTTTTGTGAATTCACTTTTGAAAACATCTATTTTTTTTTTAATCTGGACTCTGTTTCAAAGTTATGATTTTGTGAAATCATCACTTCCATTTCTGATTTGAAACCATCATCATTAAATTCCTCATTTTAGGTCACTGGTGACAATGTGTGTTCTTTGGCTTTGTCTGACTTTGCTGGTGAGGGAATCTCAGAGCTCATTGTGGGATCGGAAGATTATGATATCAGAGTCTTCAGAGAGGATGAAATTATCGCTGAAATGACAGAGACAGAGGTATATGAACAGTATTCATACATTATTTTGGGATAAAAGAAAACAACTCACTTTGCATTGTGAAGAACTGTATGTTAGTTTGGATAGCTTCCTCCAGTTGACTTTGTAGCATTAGAGCATATGTAGCTAGAACTGTTTTATCAGAAACCTGTTATATTCAAAATGTAGATCTTGAGCATCAATCATAACTACCAATTTTCTTGTCGATATTTCAGTGTTTTCAGTGCGAATGATACATTGTACTAAGCAGCAGCTGTCATTCAAAATGTGGTAGTCATATTTGTAAGGAAATTACTACATAAGGCACATTGCAGAATACTACAGCTGGCAGATGTTATAACTCTGCCTCAGGAGATGAAAAGGAGGGTGGGGTTGGGCAATTTAATTTGTCGTGGGCTGTGTTCTTGCCATGTTGAAGAGAATGTTTGAGGATGAGAGCTGTCAACTTTAAATTATCACTTCTCTCCTTTTCTGCAGGCTATTACAGCATTGTGTCCCATGACAGCCGGTAGATTTGGCTACGCACTGGCTAATGGAACTGTTGGGGTATACAACAAAACATCACGTTACTGGAGGATAAAGGTATGTAGGAAGTGACAATAAGTGTGTTCTGCTGTCTTTTTGTTGTATTCTCTCCAAGCATATTATTTTATTGCCCAAACAATTAATGCACCTAACATTAGGTACCAATGCATTGAGTCAGTGTCATTACATATATTGTTTTAGATGATTGAATGTAGAAATCACAACCTATGGTAGCTATTTGTTATTATATGTTAACTTCCTTAAAGATTCCTAATAAATACCACTCAAAGTGCTAGTTCTTCAGTTTTAGTAAAACTTTTGTAATTTAGATTATTAAGTTTGTTTTCATTTTCCTTCTTACGTTTTCAGTCCAAGAATCAAGCGGTCAGTATCCATAGCTTTGACCTGAATGGAGATGGTGTTGATGAGCTCATCACTGGATGGACCAATGGAAAGGTTTATTATGTAGACTTATTTAAATGTAACTTTTATGTGTTAGTCATAGTTGGATGACGGGTATTGTTTAGTTGACGCTCTGGTTTGTATGTAAACGTTGATGCACAACTTTCAAAACTGACAGTTGATGACTAAGTAATCCCATTTTGAATCCCAAGTATTTTGCCCACTTTTTGATAATTCCAACAGCATATTTTCAAGATAATGTTATCTTTGAGAGTGACCAGAAACTGGCATATACCTTCTATGCAACAAAGCTATATGAAACATCATAATTCATGGAATGCCAGATTAAATAATTTGACAGTCTTTGACACATGTGATATCTGTTGTGTTTGTATAACTTAACCAAGCCTGAATCTAAACAGTTAATCACTCAACAATTGAACATTTCCTTTATGTTTATCTTGTGAATTTGTCTGTAACTAATTACAATTCTTTGCAAGCTTCTGGTGATGCTGTAACTGATCCAGCTCTATAACATGATGAAGTTTTAATAATATGTATTTGAGGTTAAAGCTAACACAGATTCATAAATCTTTGCAGATTGATGCTCGAAGTGACAGGACAGGGGAAGTGGTGTTTAAGGACAATATGTCTTCATCTGTAGCTGGCATCGTAGAAGGTGACTACAGGAGCAATGGAAACACAGAACTCATCTGTTGTTCTGTGGAAGGTGAAGGTAAATATTCTAAAAGAAAGCTGAAAATTACTGAAGAAATCTTTCTTTGCCACTTTCTGAAGCTTCAGGCCTTGGCAGATATTTCTAATTTCTACTATCATTTCTAGTTTTTAAGTCCTAGAGCAGCAATCAGGTGTATTGAACTTATTCTATATAAGCCCATCACATCTTTTCCCAATAAACTCTAATTTTGACACACCCTAAACCCTGCCATATCGTAAAACATTTTGCAATAGGTGCTGGTTCATCTCTCCGTTCAGGTAATCCCCGACATACGTTTTTCGGACAACAGCACTCCCTTTCTTCCACCTCACACACAAAATGAGACCCCTGGATTTACATATTTCCATATTAACCCATCTTGAAAATGGAAGAGTCTCAACTGATGTTTAAATCAAGCAAGGACATCAGTTTTCTTTTGTGTAAGCAAGTTAGCAAGACAGCGTTAAACCATTTCTTCTTGTTTAGTATGAAGAGCATATACTTTAGTATGGTGTTAATAACTTGTTTGTGTATGGTGCTATCCCATGTGAATGCATTTCAGAATCATGTTTGTTTTACATTTCAACATTTAGTGCAATAATTTTGTCTTCTCAAATTCCAAAAACCATAGTAAAAGGCTTCTTGCCAGCCACACAAGAGCAGAAAGGAAATTTGATGGACGTTAATATCGAACAAGAGAAAGTTAGAGAAATGAGTCAAAGGAAACAAAACTTACTCCTGGAGCTAAAGAATTATGAAGAAAATGCCAAGGTGAGGACTGATTTATTATTTAAGAATTTGTCATCATAATCTTTTGTCAGCAATTCTTATTCAATCTGAAGCAACATTGGTTTTCATTATAATAAAAATTTAGTTCTTAGAACTTAGATAGATGCTTGTAATGAAATTTCAAATATCAGGAAATTATAGAAAAACATTTAAAGCTCCACTTGTTATCCAATATAGGTCAACCAATTTAAGATTGTACCAACAACCATGAACATGGAAATAATATGCAAACCTCACTTACATAGTTTGAACAGTATTCTCAAATAGTTGTGAAAAAGCAGTTGCCAAGATTTTTCTAACTTCCTCTTTTCCATAATATAGGCAGCCTCTACCGACAGGCCGTCTGGCCTTGGGGACCTTGACAAAGGTCAGATGGGTATCATACCAGCCAATACCCAACTACAAACCTCACTGTCAATTAGACTGGATGCGGAGGGTCAAGAGGTAGGAACTATAATAACTTCTAAGCTCTCTTTGTTTACTGGCTGAACTTTATTCACTACTTTCATTTAATCAGTCTTTTAACACTCAAAGTCAAATTCTCAGTACTGTTGTTTTTTGAGCAGTAATGTAACCAGCTGTTCAGTTGCAATGGATGAGGCAACAGAATCCTCCATAGTGGACTTTGTAATTACTGAAAGGACTCTCGATATACTAGCAGATATACATGAACTGTGAGTGGGGAGGCTTTACTGTAAATTCTCATTATTGACATTGTAGACAAATGGTGTTGCTTTTCTCCATTCACAGCCACATGTGGACTTGTTTGTCTGTACCACTAATGACACTGTTCTCAGAGCTGTCCTAATATTTGCAGAAGGAATCTTTGAGGGTGAAAGTCATGTAGTGTAAGTACAAAATCCATGTAGTGTTAGTATATGGAAGTGATGTAGCAAAGGTATGAAAGTTCTATAGTGTAAATATGAAAGCCAAATAAATGTAAGTATTAAATCTATGATGCATCAGTAGGAAAGGAAGTATGACAGTTTAAATGGTGTTAGGATGAAAGCACTGTATTGTTATGATGATGTGGTTCAGACCTAAGTAAAATATTGCTGTTGGATTTTTCCTTTGTCATAGTCAGACCAAATATCTCTTTAGCATTGTTGGACTGAATACAGATTAGAAATCTGAGAAGAGAACTGTCAGCTCAGTTTCTATATATTCACTGCATCTTTGTAATAAGACTATGTGAACTACATTTATCAAGAGCAATGAACCAGAATTATTAACGACTTGGTGCAAACAATGAGATGATGTATGTGAGACTCCAGTGGAGAACTATCATAACATCATATTTGTCAAGTTTTAAAAAATTTGCCAAATAAATCTTTGTTTATTCAATTTCTTTGCATTTGGTTTGTTTTACAGCCATCCTAATCTTAACCAACTCAACAATACCTTACATGTGCCAATCTATCCACCTAAGGATGTTCCAGTTGATTTGCATATCAAAGCATTTGTGGGTTGTAAATCAAGGTAAGCCACCTCCTTAAAATATGCCATGCCTTCTTTTTTGGGTATGTCCACTTGAATTCTTAAAGAATGGATATTATTCAATTGATCACGATGGATAGGTTATGCAGTTAAACTCTGTTTGATATTTTTTCACATATCTGCAAACTAGAGTATTAAAATTCCTGTTATTTGTGTATCTTTCATTCCTTCTTGCAGTACCCAGTTTCATGTCTTTGAATTAACCAGACAGTTGCCAAGGTTTTCAATGTACACACCTTGTACTGAACAGGTCCCAGAACCTAAGAGCTCTGTTACATTCACAGTCAACGAAAGAGTCCAAAGGGTATGTTTCCTTTTCTGTAAACTTTGAGTTTTCTTCTGTAAGTTTCAGGGTTTCTTCTGTGTCAGTCTTCACCATTAAATAATTTTATGGTGCCATTATTAAATACCATAAGTACAGGTAAGGAGATTAGGCTATGAGTACTAAGCTAAGTATGAGTTCTAGTGGTGGAGTACTACAGTAGCATATCATTTCAAGGTCCTACTGATACGAGTACTACTAGTAGACTAAGTAAGTAAATTGTGCTGTCAATTCTTTCACCATGGTAATGGTTCAGGTAGTAGAATAAAACATCTTTTCTAAAATGTGTCAGACTTTCTATTAGTTTCAAGAGGATTTCATGTGCAAAAAGGAACACAGCTCACCAAGTTCAGATACAAAATGACACAATTGCCTCATTATTTCCTGAAGAACAGTGTAGCTAAAGAAGTGGGTGGGGTGGAGATTAGCCCCTCTTGAATGCAGTGTACAAGCTTATACGGCTGTTATTGCATTCTGGCTGTGAGAGATTTAGTATTTACTTGACTTTAATTTACATTCATGCATCTTTTCAGATTGTTTTATGGATCAACCAACACTTCCTTCTGAACAATGAACTTACTTGTGATGGTGACCTAAATGCTGGTTTCATGTCCCTCAGGGGATCGGGACCAATTTTCATCCAGATGAAAAGTGGAGGCCAGGTACATCATCTTTACATCTTCATGTTCTAGCAAATCTAAATGTAATTCTCTTGAAATGTCAAAGTATACCTTACCTTCTAAGATTTGCATGATATGTGTTGTGGAGATGTGTTTCAAATGCATTGTGTTCTGATTATGTCAATAATTCACCACTGGAAGAGAGATTGTTGGGTCCATCTGGATCAGAAATATACCATTTACAGTCCCTACCTGCTAACAGAAAGATATCAAAGTACTCCTCAGATGTTGTCCTTAGTGCTCTGTACATTACAAATAACTTCTGTGGCATCTAACACTAAGATCTCTCTTAAACAATCTGCTGGATGCATTTTGATTACTTTCACGTTTATGTTTGTCTATTGCAGGTTACTCTACGTACAGATGACATGGATTTAGCTGCGGACCTCGTCCAGGCAGTAGCCTCCTTCCTGGGGCTTGATGAATTGCAGGTTACAGCAGATTTTCATATGCACATGGAAGAACTGAAAGAAATACTCGTTAAGGTAAGACATTCATGGTATCTGTAAAACTACAGCTTTGGATTGGCTAGCAATTTGAATTGTTAAAATGAAATATTTGTTGTTTGTAAACAACAAATGGCAATTTAATGAGACAGTAAAGTTTCCTTCTAAAGTTATTCACCAATAAGAGCAAATTTTTTTAAAGTAAATACTACTTCTTTTAAAAGATTTATTTTATTTTGAGGGATTAGGTGTTTATGTGTGATGGTATTCTTCCCAAATTATTGAAGTGACTATCATCATGTGACCGCAAGGAGTTCTTTGTTTAAATATTTGAAAATCTCATTATACAAGTAATTCATCTGTTAAAAATTTATACTGGGCTGTTCATTGACTCAAGAATAGAACTAAAACTATTGTTTTCTATCTCAATAAGATATGTATTATAAACAATTATATCCAAACACAAAACAAGACACAAAATTTGGTGTCAAAATGACCTCACTAAATGTTAGGAGGCTATGTACAATTTGTTATGTGAATTTCATTGTTTTCTTTTACTTGAAGGTGGACAGTTTTCATGAAGTGAGGCAGAAGCTTACAGCTGAGATGGCAGATCATTCCAATCTAATAAAGAGCTTAGTGGTGAGAGCAGAAGATGCTAGGCTGATGGGTGATATGTAAGTACATATACATGTATGGTGTATACATATATGGAACAATGGTGGAGTAGGAACAGCTAGGCAAGCATCTTACTTGGATCAATTACAAATTTTTTGAACAGCAACTGTGTATATGATTTTGCAAAACAGCAAGGTTTACGCATTCAAATACTTTTGAAAATTTATTGCTATTTACTTGCCATGACATTAAAGACAGAATTAAGAGGCTTTTTTAATGACTTAAATTTACAGGAGAAATATGAGAAGAGGCTACATGGAACTGTTTGACTTAAATCGTGACTTGATAAATGGTTACAAAGTCAGGTGCAACAACCACCAAGAACTGTTAAGCTGCTTGAAACAAGTCAACCAAACGATACAAAAAGCTGGAAATTTAAGAGGTAAGTCAATATCTTTTCTGTGTAAAGAATAAGGGCAAAGTTTGATCAAACGATGAATGATGCAAATTTGTTTCTCGTGTTGTTTCCAAAATAATTGTAGCTGTTGATATCGGTTGTATCCCTATTGGTGAGCACACTTTACTCTTGTAACCTCAGCTTAGCAATAGTGACTTACTGTGACATGAAAGCCACTGCTATGCAGAATTTAATGGATGTAAGTGCAGCAAACTCTCGTACAGATGAGATTGATACTCTGCAGTACGTATGCATTGTATTTTGTTAACTTTCTGATTAATTCAAACTAATTAGTAATTATGTCATTCTATCAGTCACAGTAATAATGTGAATTACTATTCCTTATCAAATATTTACAGGACACAAGATACAGAAAGATTAACTTAAAAGCTAAATTCATTGTTATCTCCCAATTTTCACGTTTTCTGCTTTATCTTAATATCTGGCATAAACAGAAACACTAGTGTGTATCATTTTATTCAAAAGTCGTATT
This sequence comes from Apostichopus parvimensis, assembly GCA_000934455.1. Lineage (NCBI taxonomy): Eukaryota > Metazoa > Echinodermata > Holothuroidea > Aspidochirotida > Stichopodidae > Apostichopus > Apostichopus parvimensis. Next base: position 7,278 of record KN893381.1, on the reverse strand, counting down.
TTTCACACTTGAATAATAAACGATAAAGTTAATGATGTCTTACAATAATTCTTGAAGCAATTATGAAACCCAGAATCCTGATGTAAATTGTTATTTATGTAACAACCTTTGTTTATTTTTCTTCTCTCTTTTTGTCTCATTTTCATAAAGTGGGCAAGTTCAAAACCCAAGTGGTCTCACAGTGTCGCCAGGCAATCAAAGACAACAATGTTAGCGCCCTCTTGAAAATTATCAAGACTGGGGCATCCTGAAAGCTGGAAAGTACAGTAACTTTAAAGGGACATTTGCAAACCAAAATGATATGTTAGGGCGTTGTCAGACATATTTTAACATTTCACCCTGGTAAACCTTTCTCAGGTCTAAGAATGGTTAAGGAAGATGACTCTCTCATGAAGTACTTAAACAAGTGAAATCATTCTATCAGATTGTGTTTTAACTAGATAACAGTTTCAAGATGGTTATGTGATATGATCTGTGTTTACTGACACAATTGGTAAATGATCATTTGATTAAATTGGTGTGGTATGACATAGTTAAATGTTGTATCATGCAGTGTTGAGATCAGTGGAGAAGGAAGGAGGCATATATCCATTCAAGCAGATGTCTCACTGATCTGCCAGTTATGGTTGATGGCTTCTGCCTTAATATTTAATAGTCATTGATGTTTTATCATGTGAACCAGAACTATCAAATTTCAGTCTCAGAACAAAGTTTGATTGGTTCTGAAACAAACAGTTGTTAATGTAACAGACTGCAGCAGTATGTCCCTTTGTCAATCAGAAGTCTTTGTATTCCTTCACCTTGACATGACTTATTCATAACAAAGCTACATCATGCTTAACATTTCTTTTAAGTTGAAAAATGAATGTGGGAGGGACGAATGCTGAGGATGAAAAATGTCAAACCTAATGTAAGTAAAATTTTCAGTTGAGTCATTTTCTTGGTGAGTTTGAAATAGTGCTTTAATGTTTCACTTAATAATTCTGTATTATCTTGTAACGCTCTGTAGTAGATTTGTGATCTTCAGTGCTCTATTAAATTCATCTCTTCCTTTAACTTGCTTTTCTGTTTATAGCCTTTCGAATGTTTATAGCCGTGGATATGTCCTTATTCATGGTGAAAATAAAAAGAAACCAAGTTTTGACCTGCTTGACTAAAGATCTTAAATACAAGCTTAGTTTGTACCCCTATTGTTTATGTGATTTGCTAAAACTTAACCCTTTTTTTGCAGAGATTTTGCATTGTTGCATCACTTTTCAATGATGAAAATGGGATTGGGAAGAGTTGGGGAATCCATGTTATCATATTAACCTTGACACAGCACCACACCTTGATGAAATATATGCCATTGTGTTGTCTTTCATGTCATGCATGTTGGAAAATAAAATGATCAAACCACAGACTATTTAAATCTTCTCTTTATTTTTGTTATCTATATTTTGATACCACTATCAACTTGAGATAGAGCAGTCCAGAGATTTGGAAGGTTCCATCATATTTCAAGGAATCTAATTTTACACTGTTTGATTGGTTGTAGGCAATTAGACAATTGCAGAATTGAAAGTCAAAAGTTGCATCATATCATCTGCATTTTTAAGTGGGTTGCTTCATTTTAAGTTGTGGAAACATGAATGAAATTTAATTGGAAACCTGAAAACAAAGCTGTTTATCATAACAAAATAATTTGTATCATGTCAGGGTGATGAGTATCAATAGCAACCTTCAATGAAACAAAATAAAAGAAGGGAAAAATTAGCCTTTTTAAGATTGAGGAGATGTTTCATGGGACTTTTTCAAGATGAGTGTAATGGCAGTTTCTTCCAATATAAATGTTGATTTATAAGCAAAACATTAAATGTGTTAATGTTACATGTGATGAACCTCTCTGTATGAGCGATGTGCACTCATGGTAGAAGTAAATTGGCAGGGAAATAAAAATATTTACATAAATTAAAGCAATATAAGTTAAACGGATAAATATATTGTACGTTTCTGAAATATATACAGTTATTTACAACAAAGTCTGAAAATCTATGAAAACAAAATAATTACAAATGTTCTAAGCAGTGTTTTCAAGAAAACCTAGATCGTTAGCTGCGGACCTACATGTGTCTTACTAAGTTTTAAGTTCTTAACATTATTTTTTGAGTTCATGGATAAATCTGGCAGCATTTTCATGAGTCAGGCAAATGTCACACAAACTCGTACTACTCGGACAGCCTTTTGCAAGTCACTTCTAAGCCAATGTAGCATTTTGCTTGAATTGGTCAACTCTTAGCAGCTTAAGTAGCTGACAAGAAACCTACATTTTAAGCAATGTATAGCTGCAACTACTACTTTGAATTTGTGTTTTAATATAAGCAGCTAGCAATCACTTCTATCATATTTGGAGCAAAAAAATGGCTACCAATTTGAGCAACCATAATAAGGCACAAATTGAACACTTTGGGTAGGGAAGGCAAGGCAGTCAGAGGGGAGATAGATTAAAAAAAAATATCTAAACTGGAATAGACCTCAAAACGAAGCAGCTGGCTGGAGTCTTGTCATACTCAGTATGAACGTGTAGTTGTTTCACATCTCATTTGGTTATTTTAATAGGAATCCATTCGTCTCCTCTTCATATCTGTGGACATAAAGACATGCATGTTGTGACCAACTGACCATACCTCCAAAATTCCCAGATACAGATTCGTACCTTGTAATAGGGTTAATGTAGCTATAAACACTACTCTAGTACTGTTTATTTGACAAAATTTACATATAACTAACTAATAGATATATCTAATAATATGTAAAGGTGCGACCTCATTATATCACAGTGATATTACCACATGTGGCGATCAGCACTGCACAATGAATGGGTTCCCTGCAAAAATACTGAAAGTTTATAGTATTGTTTATAGTATTGTAATGTTTATAGTATTGTTAACTGTATTCTATTGTCAGAACTATAGAACTTCACTTTGAGACATTACACTCGATTTGCTGGCCAGAACGACTATAACATGAACAGAAGTAAGTCAACTGTCATCATAACATAGACAACATAGTGTGTAGATCCAAGGATTTGGATTGTTCAAAAGATAATCAATACCAGTCCTCTCCATCGATGACACACTCTGACAGTGTAATATAGACAAAATAGTGTGTAGGTCCAAGGATACCAGTCCCCCCCCCCCC